>JAAOAS010000271.1:0-159832 GCA_013396035.1 Fusarium pseudocircinatum
CCTCATCCACCGCCCCCCTCTGCCTCTCCTCAATCTTCCTAATCGTCTCATCATACTCCGCCCTATCCTCCGCACGCGCCGTCTCCATCTCTAGCTTCAACGCGCTGACCATGCGGTTCGATTCTGCCATAGCAGCTTGAAATCGCTCGTTGGCATCTGCGCGCTCGGTACTTAGTCGGGTCTCCAGGTCTTGGATCTTGGCTTCTCTTGCCTTGCGTTCGCGCTCAAGGCGGACGAGTTGGTCGTTGAAGGCTTGTTCCATGCGGCGTTGCTGTTCGCGGCGGTCGGCGTGGAGGGCTGCTTGCTCGCTTTCGAGACGGCGCATGAATTGCTGTTTTTCTTGCTCGAGCTTGTCCAGCATTTTCTCGAGTTGTACGTCGCGGTCTTTGATTGCTTGTTCTTTTTCTTCGCGGATGGAGTTGAGCTGGGCTTGATGTTGTTCTCGTAGCTTGTTGAGTTCCTCGTTGAGAGCTTCACCTGCCGTTGTTTGGTCGACACCAAGACCTTGCTCTACGATCTCTTCTTGGATCTGTAGGGTTACAGCAGGGAGATCAACTAGCTCATTGACAATCTCGAGAGCAGACTCTCTTGTGTTCTGGAATCGCCGAATTCTTGAGCCTTTGTTGCTCATATATCCCCACCACTCGGGAGTTGTGATCAGCTCATGCTCTCTAGCTGCTCCCTTTGACTCGTCCTGTAGCTCGTCCCAGAAAGTAGTCGCAAGGATGACATTCTCAAAAGCGCCATCACCACAGAGGTTGCGGAACATGGTGAGGTTTCGCATGATGGCATTGGTCATTCTCTCGTCCTTGATGCGGTGCAGGTAAATGATTCCACTGAGCTTGACATTGTTCATGTAGGAAGAGCTGAGGGCTTGAGCGACATCAGCAAGAATGTCGGCATCACCTCGGTACGTGTCATCGAAGCCGGGCGTGTCAAAAAAGACAAATTGCTGGCCCTGGATGAGACACTCGTAGGCTTCTGTCTTCTGCGTGCCTGTTGGCGGTTAACGTTCGTTCACCATCCACAAAATCTGATGTTAACTTACATGACCCAAGTGAATGTCCGACTTGGGGCCCATCTTCATCGCCTGTCCCAGTCAAGAGCCGAAGGAAGTTACTCTTTCCAGAGCCAGTCACTCCCATCACCGCAATCAACAGTACGGGAGGAGGGCTTTCCGACTCATTGCTCACGGACGTGTCCATTCCCACCGAAGGAGCCTCTGGCAAAGACTGGGCAACTTTGGTCATGATGGAAGCTTACAGGGTTCTCAATAAGTGCGATACACTAATTTCCAGCTTTGAGTCTAGACTTCAGAGTAAGAGAATGTCTCTTGATAAATACAGCAAGGCAGACTAGACAGAATCACTTCATGCCGACGTATCCGGCATTGTAACACCCAAAATCAAGCTTAACATCGCATGAGGAGAGATTCACACTCTATTCGTCAACGATAAGCACTAGCTTTACAAAACGACCGTTCTATTTCAACCTCGACGCTACTGTAACCTGCATTTCAAGCTGAACACCCAAAACACGGTATCAACCACTAGTCTTGCGCCACCATCCACTAATACCCTGCATCCTCCCAATTAGACACCCAAACCTGCGCAGGCGACCAGACAATGCCTCGCCCGCGATTCCCAGATTCCACTGGCTCCGAGACAATCCGCGGGCGCACTACCACACAGATCGGGCGACCGTCGAACCGCTTATCACCTTTCAAGAGACCGACGGTTGGGTGCGCCTCCATGTCGCCGAACATGCTCTGGAACCGATGGAGGGTTGCATCGCCTAGGGCTTCGATGCGGATATTGGTTCTTAGCTTCCAGAGTCTGAGCGCAAGACTGCATGTGGTCTCGAAAAGCTTGGTAAGCTGCGTGAGGCTTTCTCTGTCGAGGGGCTCGATGAGGGGTTCGTAAGTCCTTGCGAAACCCTCGGCATATGTTTGCAGTGCTTGGTTGTGTGGGGGGAATGCTTGCTCTAGGTATTGACAAGTCTGGATCCTCCACGTCACAGTGGCTTCTGCGCTGGCGCCTGAGATTGTGTCAGTTTGCCTTGTTGCCTGGGACTGTGAAGTTGTACAAACCTCCTTGCAGGGCTGTTTTATTCAAACAATGTTGGTCAAGGAAGAATGGATTTCCGAGAAATGTCTGCATGAGCGTCTTTGCTAGTGCAGCCTGTAGTAGTACAGCTGTAGCTGTTCTGTGTGTCAGGTCGAATCGTAGATGCTCCTCGCAATCTAGATCGTTGATGATGCCTTCAGTAAGCAGCAGGTTTCGCGCCTCTTCGACCTTTTCGATCATGGGTAAGCGATTGTCTATACACCACTCAGAGCACTTCTCAAACAGATCTCCCAGTTCAGTTCGAACCTGATCATCAGGAAAATCGCTCGAGACATGACCAGCCAGTAGTGATATAGCTCTCGAATGCGCCTCAGTAACCACGACCTCTTGGTTCTGGATATCTTGTCTCAGAGTCTTGTTCACATCTCTTTCCTCGTCAAGCTCGGTTTCGAGATCTTGTTTTGTCCGCTTGAGCTTTTGATAGTCATCAAATAAGCGATTGTAAGCGCTTTCTGCTTTCCTGAGTTCCTCTCCGCGTTTGCGCCAGTGCTCGTCGGACTTGACTTTCCAATCTTCCCATTGCTTGATCAAGTGCTTTTTGCTATCAAGGTCATTGGTTTGCAAATTGAACTTGATTGTTAGGTTCTTGAGAGTGGTGCTCAGAGAAATTTTGTCAGTTCGTAGTTGTGTTACTTCCTTTTGTAGTTTGCTTTCTCCTGAGGTTTCTGATTTGTGGCTTGGCTTCTTCTTATTCACTTTCTCAGGAATTGTAGAAGGCTCTGGCTGGCCGAACGGGTTCAGAGACTGGGTGATACGCCCAAGCACCCCAGGATTTTGCTTAATAGCTTCTCAGCTTGTGGCTGGGATGAACCATATATTGCTTGTGAGCTCACCTTTGGCTGATGATCAGACGTCTTCACTGTCTCGACGACGTCAGACATGATCGAGTCTTCTGGAGGATGATATTTCGGCCTCTTATCATCGATCTTGGAGTATCTCGGCTGTTGCAAGCTTAGTAAGAGGAATCCTGCGAATTCGAAACTGATACCTCCTCATACGGTCCCTCATCCTCACTTCTTGGTTGGAGTTGGTCACCGATATCCTTCAGAGCTGCTCCACCAGGACCATCCTCTCCACATCGTTGCTCAGATTCTCCGCCCATTGCGATGCTGTCAAAAAGCTGTATCGGTCGAATTGCATGACGATACGATCATCCCCGACTCGATTAACAAAAGCACTATTTATAACCGGAAATGGACGTCCTCCGCAGGAAATCAGTGGTTTGGCTCCCCCTCCCCCTCCATCACCCTCCCTGTAAACCTTAGCTTTTCAGCCGTGATAGTGGCTGCATATGCAAGGCCGAGCCCCGCGACAAAACGCCAGTACACACGGCAAAACGCCCGTGCATTTCAACCACCCTGTAAGGCGTACTGAGATCAGCCGCAAACTCGGCGAACTGTTTAAGCTGTCGCCCTGGACCGGTGGCCATTTGAACATGATGTAAGTCATTCCATCAAGATGCCAGAGCCTCATTAAAGTGAGCTACAGTTCTTTTCCACGTCGTAGTTTGAGGGCACAAGCAGGAAAACGCTCATCAATCATGTTGGCTGTAAGAAATAGGACAAAGCTGATAGTCGGTATTGACTACGGTACAACGTATTCAGGTCAGTACACTACAACCCAGCGACAAACTCCCCGGGCTGATCTTCTTAATAACAGGTCTGAGTTTTGCGCTCTCCAATGCTGCAGACTTCAAAGACATTCATCCATGGACAAAGTACCCCGGTTCTTCAACTCACATCGCAGAACACTGTCACAAAGCTCCATCATGGGTTGCCTTCAAAGATGAGAATCCCGATCTCGACGAGAACGCATGGGGCTATCAAATCGAACCTGGTATGAAGACTTACGCATGGACCAAACTCCTCTTAGATGATCAAGCACTCGCGACAGAGTATGATGATCCAGATCTTAACAAGGCCGCTGGAAATGGACTCATGAGGTTACCCGCTGGCAGAACTGCAAAAGACGTGGTTACTGAGTACCTGAAGGGGATGCATTCCATGTATAAGAAAGCGGTTATTGAGAAAATCGGGGAAGATATCCTTGAGGAGATGCCTGTTGACTTTTGGTTGACCGTTCCAGCGACTTGGACGGAGAGAGCAAAGCTGATTACTAGGGCTGCTGCTTTGGACGCTGGGTTTGCATCGAGACCCATTGATCGGTTGAGTCTAATCACGGAACCAGACGCGGCTGCCCATATGGCTCTGAAATCTAGCATTCATCACGTTGAAGATCTCATCGATGTAGGCAGCGCCGTCTCGGATTTTGAGTCCATACTTACACTGCGTTTAGGTCGGCACGGGTGTGATGGTTTGTGATCTTGGCGGTGGTACTGTCGTAGGTCCAACTTTACTCAAGGCGTTGTATCTTGCTAACAAGGCTAGGATATTACAACATCAGAGATAGTCAGGAAGTCCCCTTCTCTAAAGTTGAGGGAGATTGCCATCGGAGCAGGTAAGACAGTCCTCATCCGCAGATAGAATGGTTATGCTCACACTCTCAGGTGGCAAATGCGGCGGGACATTCGTAGACCGCAATCTCTACAAGCTCCTGTCCGAACGCTTCGGGACTGCATTCACCAGCCTGGGTCCACAGCACGTAGGTCCCGGGAGTCAGTTTATGGACCAATTTGAGAATCGTAAAAGAGATTTCAGCCTCGATACACCGAGCAGGAAGTCTTATAAACTAACTCTACCTATGCGAAACCTAGTAGTCACTCCGGAGATGCAGAAGTACTATGACCCCGACTTCAACTGGGTGCTCCTTAGCAAAGATGATATGAAGAGTCTTTTTGATCCAGTAATCGATGTCATTCTCAAGCTTGTGAAAGACCAGGTTGATCAAGTCAAGAGAGATAAAGAGCCAATAATCAAGACGATGTGTCTGGTTGGTGGGTTTGGCTCGTCGCCTTATGTCAAGGAGAGGTTGCTTGAATGGTGCTCTGAGCAAGAGATACGGCTCACAACACCATGGACAGGAGCGTAAGTACCCCCTTCGCAGGAGACATCCAGTCGTGACTGACAGGTATCCAGTTGGGCAGCTGTTGTCTGCGGTGCCGTGTTGCGAGGCGTGGAAGGTTCTATGGTCAGACAAAAGAAATGTCGTAGACACTATGGACATAGCATCTCTCGAACATATGATCCGGCGATTCACTTCAACTTTGACGAGAACAAGAGAAGGCTGTGGAACGATCCCTGGACCAAGGAGCAAAACCTATCCGGCTTCATGGATTGGGAGATTGCAAAGGTAAGCTTTCAACAGGTGGTATAGGCGAAGGGCTCTTAGACTGATGGCTCACAGGGCGCTCTCCTTGACGACGACACTGAGATCAGCACAAGTTTCTACTCGCACTTCTCGGAATATTTTGACGGAAAGCACACGCATGATCTTTACTCCTGTAGCTTGGATGAGGCACCCGAGACTATTGAGAACGAACGTGAGTGAAATTCTCATGATAGGAACCATGAAGCTAACGATATTTAGGAATCGAGAAAGTTGGCGAGGTTTTGTACACCATCGATGACATTGGCATTGACAAGACCAAGATCAAGTCCATCCAAGACGCCAATGGCATTCACTGGTATCAGCTACTACTCACCCTGACGATCCGTCTCAGTGACGACGATGTTGGTGTGCTGGTATGTCGAATCTTTTGTCGTGGGAAGGAAGTTGGGAAGGCTGAGATAGGATACTCCTTCACATGAGTCGGTTCATTGTCTGCTCAGTCGTCTGGCTTGCGGCGTCTTCTCAGACGCTCAAGTTAGTTGGTCTTCCAGTCGATTCTGTGATCATGTTTGACGAGAATGGCAGATAGAGACCACTTTTTCTCTTTGGATTTATGTCATCTTGGCGTGAGCAATAGGATCCCTTGTATGTAGATATCTAGAGATCGTTTGGTATGGAAAACCCGACATTTCCAAGATGATAAAAATACCGTCGGCTCAAACAAGCAGAAAAGAGCGTCCATAGTCCTTGAACTCAGGATTTCTCGTACCATGATGCGCGAAAGAGTCCTTTGAGTTTCATCAAGCAGGATTCCAGCCATACTCTCCCAAAGCTCAGTCCTGATTGTCGATCTGAGAAATTCCATGCAAAGCCTCAAGGTCGGAGATCTTTACATCGCCTGTCAATATCGGAAGAACCTTTCTTCAATCTTCTTGACTGACAAGTCTGGGGTACCACGCCTATTTCGAGTCCAGCCAGGTCCTCGGAATAATACCGACAGTATCATTCTCGCGTTCTCAGTGAGCAAAGAGCCGGATCTTAAGTCCGCTAACCTCCGTAACAAGACTAAAACGCGAAAAAGTAATATGAGTCACAGCGAACTATAGAGGGCTTTTAGTAATAAGCTTTACTGAGCTTACTTGAATTACTTAGACAGTGACATGCCGCTCGGATATCCAGTTGGGATGGCCGTCACGTAATCCGCCGCGTCGGGGTGCGGGGGAACACCGAGCTTCCCCGAGCGCGCGCGATCTTCTGAAGCTCCCCCACCATCTGTATTTAAAACCTCTATATCTTGATAAACGATCAATTGCTCAAATCAAACGTCAAAACACCTCCTGAAGCTTCCAATAATGGCTACGTCTCTTTTCTCCAGCCTCAAAGGCTACACGTACAAGACCATCCCGTACAAATCTACCCCCGATGGCGAAATCGTTCTCGATGTCGTGTATCCAGAGGAAGCCGATGATTCACCGACGACTGTTCTCATTCACATCCATGGCGGGTTCCTCGTAAGTCTGTTTTAGCCATATCGCAAACGTTTCTAACATGGGCGCAGATCGTTGGGGACAGGTACAGTTTTGCTCCATACTGGGGTGTCAACGCTGTGACTGGTCGGAAATGGATCTTCGTGAGCCCTGACTACCGCCTCGTCCCAGAGTCTACCGCCCATGCATCACTAGATGACTCTGTTGATGCGTACAACTGGGTGCGCTCATCACTGGCTGATGCGATTGGACGTCCTATTGGACCTGTCTTGCTAGCTGGGTCCAGCGCCGGAGGATATCTTGCCCTAGCGGCTGCTAATGCTGTCGAGCAAAAGCCAGATGCGCTGCTTCTCATCTATGGAATGCTCGATGCAGCTGGTCCTAGATATACGACTCCCGGTACAAATATCTGGGGCGCGCCGCCTTTTGACACTGCCTCGGTGTTGAGCCAGTTTCCCAGGCCGAAAGAAAACGATGACCGAAAGGCCATCTCTGGATATCCTACACCTGAGAACTTCCAGCAAGACCCGCGGTTCCAAGTTGCGTCAGCTCTTCATATCGACGCTCTCTTCCCTGATTATATTACCGGCGTTGAAGGCCTAAGCCGCGAGATCGCCAGCAAGGGCATCGAAGCCATCCCCAAAGAGCACCGACGGTTATTTCCTCTTTCCTTCGGCGACCTTGCCAAGATTCCCCGCACGTGTTTGCTCCATGGCGTCAATGACTCTGCTGTTACGATTGACTGCAGTATCGTAGCTGAGAAGAAGCTTCGCGAGGCGGGAGTTGAGGTTGGAAAGGACTTCCCGGAGGATGCGGAACATGGATTTGATGTTAGAATCGGAAATGTTGACATTGAAAAGGCGGAGGCGGATGGTATTCCTAATGTCGAGAGTCTGAGAAACGCCATTCGCTTTCTTGACGCCTCTGTCAAGAAGTAGACATAACGAAGCACCTGGCTACAAATTGATCAACTAGCTCTTACATGATTCATATTCGACCCTCGTGCGTGAAACATATACTTAAATCACAGTCTCTCTCGGCTTTACTTGATCTCAGCTACGACATTCTTGATAACCTCCTCGAGATTCTCCTCCTTCAGCCCAAGCAACCCAATTGCATTCTCGTCACCCTTCAACGCGTGGCCAGCACCATCGGCAAACAGGAACTGCTCTAGATAATTGCCAAAGGCACTAAAGTCTCCTTTGGCAATCTTCTCATCTCCAATCTTCTCCTGCTCAGCGCCAGTGACATGAGAAACCTCAAACTTGTCACCAGTGAGATTCTCGACGATCTCCAGGACCTCGTTCTGAGTTGTCGTAACACCGGCGATATTGAGATACTTGTCCTTTGTTTCTTCAGGCTTCTTCAGAATAGCAACTACAGCTTCACCAACGAAGGCGAGTGAAGTTGTGGAATAGGGTTCGTTGCCTGAGTCGGTGATGCGAATCTTGCGGTCCTTGATGTTGATGAATCCCCTGTCGCTTCTGAGACCCTATAATCCAGTCAGGAAAAGGTGTCGTTTCATTTAAAGTCGCATAACGTACCGAATCAAGGAACAGTCCGTTGGAGAGACCAGTCCAAGAGAACCAATCGTGCTTCTCAGCAAGTTCAATTAAATAGTCAGTATTCTGGATCTTTGCACCGAGAATTTTGCCAATCTTGGTATCGCGATTCTGACGAGACGGAATTCCGAACTCTGATGGAATAAATCGTGGGACTTTAGCTGCGATAGCGGCATCAATAATAACCTTCTGGCTTCCAGCAGCAGAAGTTGCGGCGGCTGATACTACCGCGTCGTGACCAGCCAGAGCCTCCTTGACTGAGTCTACGGAGGTGATGTCGACACGCTTCACGATCACTTTATCGGGAAATGTGGCTGAGGACTCATTTCGAGTGATAGCTGTGACTTGGAAGCCAGCTTTGAGGAGGCTGTCTACGATTTTTGATCCGATGAGACCAGAGCCCTGGCGGGTCAGTTGGTTGCTCGCGGTCCTCTAGGGTAAATAACTTACTCCAACAACTGCGACTTTCTGAATGGCCATTTTAATAATGTGTCGATTGATGGATTCTTTACAACGGGATTTGATGGGAGGCAATTTCAAGAATGAAGGCTTTATCTTGGTTGTTGACGTGTGTTTAACCCCGCCATTGTAACATTTCACTGGTGATGCAACCATATTGAGCCAAACACAATGCATGCTTTTTATTGCTTTCTCCACTTTCTCATGATGCCATACTGGCGAGAGATTCTTCACCTTTAATCATAAAGTCTCGCGTCTGCAAATGAAGAAGAGCGAATTAAGGCACACTCATTGTTAATAAGTGGAAGGACGAGCTTTGCGAATGACTGAGTGGAGTCTCACTGGTGGTGCCCTTAGTAATTGAACCAAGCAAGCGCGTCTCTTGTTTGTTCAAACAGCGGGTAAGAAAGGATAGGATATGCCATGTTAACTTGGTTTTCATCAAGTAAAAAATCAACTTCTTCTATTCCAACAACATATTGAATCAGGCTCTGCTCGGCAACTACTGACGTCAAGAAGCTCTCCCTTTTGGCCCATAGAGCCTCAACACAGGTATCCCTGGAATCTTGCGGAGCCTCAATGCCTCAGATAAGGTTATACGGCACCATGGGACGCTACTGACCAGTGCCGTTTAGACGAGCATTGACGGTTTGGTAGCGGAATGACGAATCGCTCGGCTGCATACTCGCATACCTGAGGCCGTGAGCTTCAGCGGAATGACTGGAAGCGGCTTCAACTTTGAAATGAACCCTTCAAAGAGACACAGATGAATGAGCCAAAGTGTCACTTGGAATGTAACGGAAAGGACCGCTATATGTCTAGAACCCTTGACGGAACTTCCAGAACCACGGAAAGGGAGAGTTTCCCGTTAGTCCGTGCCCTAACCAATTCCACTACCGACATCTCAAAATAGATGTCTCAGAATTACGATCCAATCCGCCAGGCTCCCGAATCCTTCAGGCAGAATCAGACGATAAACACTGCCATGAAAAAGTGGGAAAATCCACGTAACAACCATAGCAACTGAGCACCATCTCACATAAACTTTTAAACCAAGCAAAACTGTCAATCAGTCTGACAGCACTCCCGTAGATCTTGGACAGCAACCAGCTCCAGTGGCTGGGCCGTTGTGCCGGGTAACCGGACGCCACTGTGGCTATCACCATGGAAAAATCCGGGGAACAGAGGCAATGACGTTGGCAGAAGTGCCGGTAACCTTGATTCGTAGGCCTGGAGATAAATCTTGACACGTAAACGTGCAGCAGCCACATTGTGAATTTCATTAACTATTTCCTTGATTTTTGTGCAAAAGCGTCGATCATTGGGGCAAAGTACAGTAATGCATAGCGGCGTAGTCACGCGAGCAAAAGTCCTTTGCTTGACAGCCATAGAAATTGGGATCAAGAATTGCATCCTGAATTGGAATGTCAGATGTTGGGCCAGTTTCTGACCACCTCGGCTAGGGCGGCTCAATTCCCTTCTCGTATGGATAATCTGCATCCTTGCTTACGTATTTCCTTGTGAAAAAGCAGCGAGTAAAAATACCAGAGCCATGTTGGTGCCTGATTCCTCTCTAAAAACAGTCAGATCATTGAAGACGAGTAGGTACAGCTTTTTATCTGTGGCGCGCGTCATTCTGCTGATGAATATTTAAGCTTTTACTGGTCACTCTGGATACTCGGCGGAAAGCTCTAGGCAGAGGCGTCGCTGGCTGGCCGCTGTAACAGTCAGCAAGAAAGGCTTTAGTGGGTAGATTCTCATGGAGTCCGCGGGTCGAGCTTAATGGCCTTTGGAGGCGTCAGTGTCAACCCTGCAGTAAATCCATTCCTCAAGGGCAAAGTGAAACCTCATTTCAAGACCAGAGCAAAGGAGCCCTCTTCTTACGAACCCACCAAACACAAGAGACACGCGACAGCAGCTGAGAGGAGACCCCCCTCCCCTTGCATGGGGTCAACAAGGCCATTGTCCAGACCAAAACAAAACTTCTCCACGCTTGCCAAGAGATCGATCGACGACTATACTCAGGGGTAAGCCAAGAAAAAACCAAGGCGCCTGCCTTGCGCACTAAAGCAGTCATCGTGTATGTAAGATTTGGCCTCTGTACAGAAAAAGCGCAGCGTTTCCGCCTGGAGAAAGGAATAATGGCGCAGCCTAGCGTGAAATTAACTTGTTCCATGGTCGAACCATTAACATTGGTCAAGGGGGGAGCTAAAAATGGGAAGAGTCGGCTAAGCGGCTTTTTTTTTTCTGGTCGTCAGCCTGGGAATAAAGGGGGGAGGGGACTTTTTTTGCCCGACGACACCGGGTCATGCAAGGTTTCTTTTTTTCTGGGGAAGAAGCTGGGAGAAGAGACTCGGTGTTGCAACCAATTTCATGTCCTCAT
Organism: Fusarium pseudocircinatum; assembly: GCA_013396035.1. Classification (NCBI taxonomy): domain Eukaryota; kingdom Fungi; phylum Ascomycota; class Sordariomycetes; order Hypocreales; family Nectriaceae; genus Fusarium; species Fusarium pseudocircinatum. The sequence goes on from JAAOAS010000271.1 coordinate 11,246, forward strand.
GCAGAGAAATAAATGCATTGTTTTTCTGCATGTGATGCTTGATTTGTTGTTGATCAACATGCATGCCGTCAGCATCAGCAAGGAGACTTGTTGGGCCGTACACAATCGACGCCTCGTTCAAGCCATGCCGGCCCCTCATCATCAAACGAGCGTTAACCTTCTCCTTTTCATGACCTCAAAATTGATCGCAAAAGCAAGCGCTCAGACAAAGTAGCCCATTCCTTGCATTGTCGCGTGACCTTTTACTCGCTGAATCGTAACTCCTCTTCCAGCACCGGCTCGGATCTGTTTAGCTTGGCGACGAATCTGTGCCGTGCTGTTTAATTTTACTCTGAATCCTCCCCTTTGTTGACCAATCACACGTAGAGGCGCGTTCGGTTAGTCGGAGCCGTTTAGTAAGATTGAATTGGCAGATGAGAGAATACGAGCCTTGAAACCGCCACTGGCCAACGAGTTTTTAGTGGCATACACCCCATCGTCTAGCCCTACATGGACCCAATGCAGAAGTGACCGACGCCAGGGGTCGAGTCGAGCGAGCGAGGATGTGCAAATTGTCCGTATTCAGCTAATGAACAAGTCATGGTTATTCCATGTTACGTAGCAGATTTAATCTGGGCTGAGCCTAAGCAAGCTGTGGCACACACAACACGCGAGCAGTTGCTGTTTTTACTGTTAATTCCCATTTAGTTTGATGTTTTAGTGACCTTTTTTAGTTAGGGGGGGTCCTCCAATGTAAGATTTTACGACGACCGTGATCCTTTTTTAACAACCTCGGATCCTTTTCTGCTCTGCTTCTTGAGGCTCCTTTTTTTCTCCTCTCGTGTCCTCTTTCTCGAACCTCTTTCCATGGAATATTCATCTATTTTTTAATTTATTCGTTCATTTCTCTAGTACCACTGGAGAGCAAATCATCATGTTTGCGACACTCGTTCCCTTTTGTTTTTCGACGATATTTGTTTCATTGACGTTTACTAAACTGGTCCACCTTTCCATCCACGCCAAGACAATCTCTCCCGGCGCCTTCGTCCTTTTTCTACCCTCGCTTTTACTTCCTGATGTTTTAGTCATTTTCCTGTCGCGCCTGGCGCTGCGGCAGCAAAAGGGCCTTTTCTCTGTTGGAGCTTGTGTATTGGGCTGCATATTCTCGTATGTCCTCTCGTCACCTTCAATTGAGTATCTCTTAACAAGTGCAGATTTATTCTTCTCGGCGCATCGGCTTCACAACTGGGCTTCTTTTATTCGACGGGCAATGAGGTTAAATGGTCTGAGGCTTTGAGCTACGCTGGCGATAAAGATGGAATGAAGATTCTTCTTAGTGGGCTTAACTCTGTCCTTGCGGCGGGAGCTCTCCTCGTCGTCGTGGCTTGGGTTGCCAAGTGGTTTCTCTACAGGGCTGTCGGTTCATTAATTGCAACGGTTGGAATGCCTGTTGTGCATGGTACATTGTTCTCTCAATCAACGTCGATTAATACTAACAATTATTTAGCCTGGCAGTGGTTCCGACACAGAAACGGTCGATCCCCTCAGTCACTAGCTTATGACTCCGACAGCGAACTCGACGAAGACCTCGAGGGCGCCAAAGAAGGCGCACGACTTATCCCCGATACTCACGAAGAACATCGAACAAGACCTCGAACATGGATTATTCTCGCCATCATTTCTGTCTTCCTTTTCCTCACGACGACTCTCCGACCTGCCGCTCCATACACAATGATGTCCATGACACTCCCCGCCGCTATGCTCGAAATGTTCAAGTCTCCGGCCAAGCTGTGTAACAATGTCGAAGGTGGATGGCCTCTCCCTGATCTCATCACTCCCGATAATTGGGAGGAGCCCAATGGACGCTTCCCCGGATGGACACCCGGTAACGACGGCGCGGCTGCACAAAAGTACAGAAACACAGTCCCTGAATGGCTACCCAGCGATATCCCCGCCGGCTTTTCCAAGTGGCTTATCGAGCCTAACAGGACCGCCGCTGAGGAGCCTGCAGCAAGCCCTAGTAATGCCTGCGAAGTGCCCAAAGCCGACGGTACCTTCTACAACCCCGTTCTCGACCCTCTCAAGATCTCCAACCTCGACACCGATATCATTGACGTTATCCGCGACACCCTCAAGGGCGGCGATGTCAAGATCAAGCACGTGGCACTAATCATGATGGAGAGCTACCGTGAGGAACTCTTCCCTCTGCAGCAGGGCTCCGACTACCACAAACTCATGGTCAAGTCGCACAAGGGTGAAGACATTGACGAGATCAACGAGAAGCTCTCTCGCATGAGCCCCGTCGCCGAGAGACTCACCGGCAAGTCAGGAAACTGGAAGAGAAAGGATGGCTCGGACTTTGAACACGTGGCTATCCCGCAGTGGAACGATACAGCGCAGGAGGGGTACGGAGGCATCAACGTTGTCGGCGGTTTCACAACGTCTTCGTTGTCGTTCAAGAGCATGGCTGCAATCCACTGTGGCGCTTGGTCCATGCCTGTCGATGGCTTTGAGGAGTCTGAGACAGATGCCTACCAAGCTTGTATTCCCCAAGTATTCAACCTCTTCAACAAGCTTAAGGATGATGAGAAGTCCAAGTCGAAGTCGAAATGGAAGTCGAACTCGGAAGATTTCTTGGAGCAGCAGTGGTATCCTGCTTTCTTCCAGTCTATCACCGATGGTTATGATCGTCAGGATAAGTTCGACGACAAGATCGGTTTTGAGCATATTGTTACACGAAGCCGTCTTGAAGATGATCGCAAGAAGGGCGAGGAACTCGAGGAGATCAACTACTTCGGTTTTCCTGAGACGACGCTCAAGGGCCACATTGAGGATTACCTGAAGGAGGTCAAGGAGAAGGGCAAGCGTATGTTCTTCTCTCACTTCACCAGCACGACACATCATCCTTGGGGCGTACCGAAATCATTCGAGAAGACCGACTTTCTCAACACCGAGGGCAAGATGGGCTGGCACTCGGAGTTCAACGACTATCTCAACGCCATGAGATTCACCGACGCCTGGCTAGGCGAGTTACTTCAGACATTCGACAACCACGGTCTTACCAACGAGACGTTAGTGGTGTTTGTTGGCGATCACGGACAGGCTTTCAAGGAGGATCAAAAGTCCAAGACTGGAACCTACGAGAACGGCCACGTTAGCAACTTCCGAGTCCCCATCACATTTCGCCATCCTCACATCCCCCGCGTTCAATACAACGCCAACGCAACATCCCTCTCCATCCTCCCCACCATCCTCGACCTCCTCATCAACACAGGCTCCCTCAACGAAAAGGACCAAAACGCCGCTGAGGACCTCATCCACGATTATGAGGGCCAGTCCCTCATCCGTCCTTATAAAACAAAGCACAACGGCCGCCGCGCCTGGAACTTTGGCATCATTAATGGAGGAGCTAGCATGCTGTCAATGACATCTGCAGATGCGCCGTGGCGAATTGTCATACCGCTTGATGACTCTACACAATATAGATTTACGGATCTTAAGAATGATCCGTTAGAGAAGAAGCCGCTTGAGAAGTGGACGCTTGAGCAGCTGACGTATGCTGTTCGGAGTAAGTTTGGGGAGGAGGCTTCGAATTGGGCTGCTGAGGCGGATGCTGTGTCTAAGTGGTGGGGACCTGAGAGGAAGAGATTATGGGGATATAATCCTTCGCATAAGGAAGATTGATGATAGTATTTAATGTAATGCGAATGTTTAATGGTTTCAATTTTGTGTCCGTGTCTGAGTCTGTGATGTCTGGCGCCTGCAATAAGAAAGTGATTTTGGCACGATGAGATGGACATCCTCAACTTTGCCATCTCATACACCTCGTTTGCTTCATGATTTAAAATGAAGATCAGCAGTACCTGTATTAAGTACAGCCTCGAGAATCATCACCATTGATTCCAACAAGAGTATGAAGTTGTCATTCTGGTATTTCCATTCTACGTCCGTGTTAATGCTTCATCTATACAAAAGAAAATGCGCCGTTCGATTTACAACCCGACCTGATATCTCACTCCAAAACCACCCAATGCAATTTTAATACAAATTAGCGACCGTTCACTGATGCTGGTCTCACTTAATGTCCAGAAGCCTGCTTCTTCGCAGCAAGTCTTCGCTCCTCAGCAGCGACCATATCTGTGAATTGTTAGCAGAGCTCAAGGTCGATCGAATGAAGTGACTTACCCTTCCAGAGGTCTTGACCCTCATACTCCTCCTTGTGGACCTTCTTCTCAATGATCTTGGTAGGATCATTGGGGTCTACGTACCGAATGGTCTGCCATCTACTGTCTCCGTTCTTGAGATCGTTGACCTCAAAAATTGCAGACACCAACAGCACAGCCAACGTCAAGCCCTGCGCATAAACACGAGCTTGCACAACCTTGTTCGCAGTGTTCATGGGCTGTCGACTAACAATCGCAAATGCGATACCCATTGACGCCAACCACGACGCGAAAACAATTTGATATCGGTTCTCCTTGGCATATGACTTGAAACGCTCATACGCTGACTCATTTTCTCGGATCAGTTGTGCTGTGCGCGCTGCTTGATCTTGGTAGTTGCGCTTAGGATCTTGAGCGATCTGGTATGCGATACTCCATCGCTCTGCATTGACGATGGCGCCGAATGTACCCGTTGATGTGACGAGGAATGCTCTGAAGGGAAGAGTGAGGCCTCGGAAGGTTGGGTAGCGTTTTGATGCGTAGTAAACGCCTCCAAGACCGAGACCGAGGAAGAGCGTTCCGCCGATGAGGCCGCCCTTGACGACTTCAGCGTAGTGGGCCTCTTCTTCTTGCTTGGTGAGAATCTTCATGATTGGTGATGGTGATAGCGATAAGCGATAAAAGGCTCGATAAGAGATAAGGATAAGCTTGAATGGGTAAGTGGTAACTTAATGTAATGTGTGTCTGATGTATGGATGATATGTCCCACTACAGACTCCTGGCAAGCATGTTTATATAAAGGTGTCAAGTCTGCAAATTTTACCGGGCAAAGCCGCTACGAAACGGATTCCTCATGTCATGTTGTCGCATGATTATTCAAAGTCGGGATGCTTACGCCGCAGCCAAACCCTTGGTCATGATGCCGCACTCGCCGCAGCCTCCGCTCACGGTTCCGCCCGATTGCCGCAAGTGGATAATTTGCGGCGCCGCATGACCGCAGAGGCTGGAGAGAACCTTTCTGATCAGTGGTTCAAGGCATATTTTCAGTGATGAGCGAGACCTTCGGGTACTGTAGTGATGATCAACGGTGATGCCGAGCATTAAATTCAAGAAATAGTATCGGTATGATGTAAGTCTGTTTCTGGGGAAATGTACTAGACAAGACTTTACATCATGAGCATCGGCGGCATCTGAAACCAAAAAAGGCCAAGATGGATGTTTAGTTTGAGGAGGCGGAGGGATCGAGGGCCATCATGGGTGTTATATAACTATATCTCCAGCATTAGCGCGCCGAGGACATATCGCTAATGCCCCGTTGCCGGCAGTCATCAACGACGGAACGAGGTCCCTGCAGCCAATGATTTGGGGTGATCCGGACAACCTATACCTAGCGAAGTTGGATTATATGCTCGATTCATCCTACGACAGGCCTTGGCAGGAAACTGAACCCATTCGAGTAAGACTTGTCAGTGAAATACCGCCCTCGGCCCGTATACCCCTAGCAAAGTGAAGCTTCTGGCCCTCTGCCGATTGGCGGCCGCGACACATGGCCACCCGTCTCAGATCCATATCCAACAATCTCTTTTGAGGTGCCGAGAGATTCCGGCATTACTTTCTCCCCATGTCATGTCGTTGACGTATCCGCGTGCAGTTTTCCATGCTGACGTCACAGTTGCGGTATCCTTTGAAAACCTATGCCGCAGCCCTATAGGGCAGACTGGGCAGCTTCTCCGAGCTATCACTGATCAATAAGAAGCCATAACCTACCGACTAAATCATCCTTGCCACTCACAAGAGATGAAAATAGTCTAATAAGTTAGACGTAGCGCACTAAACGAAGTCGGCACTGGTGATTTAGTCGCACTCTGGGGATCTGAATCATGCCCACCCCGAAACTGAGGTTTTGTCAAATTCATTATCACCAAAACAATCAAAGAAATACTTAAAGTCATTAGATAGAGTCAAAGAGTGGTCATATTTGAATATCCTAGCTAAAAGTATGGTGCCATCGTCAAAGATCCAATATGTACTATCCCTCCTTTACAACAAGTGCGATACCCAGCATCACCGTCGTTTTAGCATGACCAGATCAGGGATCGTCACTTAGGCTTCGGTGACGTTGGGTCGAGTGCTCCACTCATCAGTAACACCTACGACATTGTAGGAAACATCCGCAAACTCATCCGCGCCGTCACGCTGATAGTAAACCTTGATCTGGAAGCTCTTCTTATCCCCAGTCGACTGGAAAACGTTGTCAGCCAGACCGCTCACTTCACAAATAGTGTAGTACTTGTCATTGAAATCCATACCGTCATTCCAATCTTCGTCCTTGTCACCAACACGGATGATCTCACGGAGGAAGAGGCTGTCTCTGTCGACATAGTAGACTCGGACCTATTGTGTTGCAGGGTCAGTAAAAAGGATATGTAGGTAACGACGTGGGTTTTACCTGAGCTCTGCCACCGCAAGACTCGGGGTGAGTGAATGCCACAGCTGAGATAATGGGCAACTTTGGGTTGACCTTGATAGACTTTCCTTTGATCTTGAGAGTGTTCATGTCATACTTCTTTCTGGGGATTCTTTCACTGGGAGTGCGACTCTCATAGAAAATGATCTCGAAGTTCTTGTTGACTTGGAACAGAATAGTGTTACCGTCATTCTGCGCAACAGCGACCATGTTCTGGCGATCAGGCCGTTAGCATATAGCTCTCAATAGGTCATGAGAAGTGGCAGAGGCTACCTGAATATGAGACATATTGGCTGAAGGAGGATCCGAATGGAAGTATTGTGAGATTGGTTGTTGTGTGAAAGGGTTCTTTGGATGCTTGAGATGATCTTGTGCTGAATGAAAGAGGTCTTGGACGGGGTCAGTCAGCTTCTTTATACTTTTTTCGACCTCCTCTTTGACCTTCTCCTTCACTTTTCCCTTGGTAGTGTCCCTCTGCTCCATAGATTCGATTGGTAGACTTCGCTGGGCGTGAATGGTGAGTCTGATCACAACGATGACGAGTATCAAGCAACTAGTGCAAAGTATACATACTAGGACGAGACAGATGAAAAGGAGAGGAAGGATAAGCTCAGGTTCTGGGCTCGGAACTTGCATCGTAGCTTCGGTCTGTTGATCGAGCTGATGGACAAGTAACATTAACATTTACCGTAGGAATGAGCACTATTGGCTATGAGAGGTCTTGGGGTTTTCTTAGCCTCAGCTCAAATCATCTCCAGATACCTTGTTGAGCTATAACATGTGGCAGAGTTGTTGATGAGTAGTCTTGAATGGGTAGGTGGAGAGTTTCTTGTAGTGGTCGGTGTGGATGAATGTCGAACAAGATCGTGAAAGAGGACATAGCATCCCATCCCAGCGGGTGTGTGCTCATCTAGTGTTCTCTGCACGATGTAGTATCAGCTAACCACGCAAACTTCCTGCTAAGCAACTTAAGCAACAGCTGACTGTGTTGAGAAGAAGATGATCTCCAACGGCTAACAGCTTGGCTTCATCAATGGTCAGCCCGTATAAGCATCATGGTTGCCACCAAATCTGGCGGCAAGTTAAAAATTAGATGGACTTTTAGTTGGTCACTAACAAAGAGCTACATATACAAATGACTTCAGAATACATAGCCGCTGTACACTACAGATCGCTAAATCTTGACCCTGGAAATCTCTTGGGACATCATGAAACTGGCACTTAATCTCAAGTTACTAAGTAGAGACCAGCGTTGAGGCCAGTCGTGTAAAGGCGGATCGTTGAAATGGGGTAAGCTCTTGCAAGGGCGAAGTACGGAATACAAGGAACAAATCTCCGTATGGAAAATATTTGTCTTCCAAGCAAGGCAGGCTTGCAGACTGCAAGGCACAGTTGGTTTCACCTTGTCGGCTTCCTCCAGCTTAGGAAGTGGCTGCAGATTTGAAGCTCCGAGCCACAACCCCTCCCCCGCTCGTTCGTCCTCTTCAAGCAGAAAAGGGATCTAGCGGGCATTTCGGAAACAGCGACCAGGGGAAGTTATTCAATCAGAAGGAAAGCATCCGCGTAAAGTGGCCGTGGTTCCGATTCTAAACAGTCCAGAATGTACAAAGCTCGATGGTGATTTTGAGCTGCCAGATCGAACCTTGATTAGCGAATAATATTGCCAAAGAGTCACACGTCCTGCGAAAGCGTGATAATGCAAGGCCAATCATAGCTGGGTAGCGGCTCTCTGTTTATGTCCTATTGTGGTTGATTGAATACCCGTACACAAGAGCTGGTCCTGGGGCTGCTAACGCCGTTATAGCTTAACGATTAGAGCATGACGATCGACACCGTGCCGGCTGCCCATTGACTTGCGATTGAGGGGTAGTTGAATTCAACAGCCGCCCTTTTACAATAACATCGGGGATTCGGCGAGATGCGCTGCTGCAGTCAGATGGATAGACACGCCACTGATTCCAATAAGTATAGCGTGACCTTTGAAAGCGAGGCCTGAGCACCTGAACAGGATGTATTTACTGTCGATATCACACATCGACTTCTGAGAATGTGAAAGAGGCTGGCTGAGGCCCAAACTTCCCTAGAAGGTTTTGGATTGCGAGTTCGTGGGTGGACAGGAACGGTCCGAGCGGGACACGACCCCAACGGCCTAAACCTGGGGAACCAATGTCCAAGCTTCATTATTCACTGATAAGGTTTGCACTAGTGGCCGCCCTGCCGATGCCGGATACGCGGGGGATTGGCTGTAAACTATTGACGATCTATGGCAAATAGTTGCGTGATAAGGATGCAGGTCGATTGTGGCTGGAACCTGGGGTCAACATTTATCGGGGAACATGAGGCTGGCTGAGATGGTGCATCTAAACTCTTTCGTGCACCTCGACGCTGAACTAACGAAGTTGCTGCATATCCCGAAAAATATCGCTACGAGTTACGGGAGAGAGCTTCAGCCAGCCCCTCCAGAGACGTAGCTCGGAGAATCCTAGGTTTCAAGTGATAAGCTTTGGCAGTAGACAGTGGCGTGCTGAGTTGCTACCGACGGGCGTCGAGACCCTGCAGCTATCGGAAACTAAAGTCTGGCGGGAAGGAAGTCGACGACCTACACGAACTAGGCTAAGTCGATATTTTCATCTGCAGGACTATAGCAAGAAACAAAAGTTATTGGATAGAGCTTTGCGTGATTATCCTTTTCGGGACAGCTCTTTAGGTCTCGGTAGCAGATTGAGCACATGATCTGATCTAGACTGGCCAGCTACCTACGGATCTGGATTGTCATTGATGAACCTCAGTACCGAGTTATTGAATCTTCCATTCTAGATATGGACTATACAAGACTATCTAGTCAAGCTCAAAATTCAGACGGTTTGGGTTGCTGACTTTCGTTTTCACTACGAAGATTGGACCAGGATCGACGTTCTAGACGTGCGCCCAGCTTCCGGCTCCAAGATGCATTTCACAAATAATTACTCGTAAACAATTCTAGTGCTCGGTAAGTCAAAAATGACACTAGCACATAATACTGGGATTCCACAACTCCAATGCATCACGGCTGCTAACCTCAGACGCCAACTCCACCGCCAAGCCCCTACCAATCCGCGGCCTTGTTGCTGATAACCTTGCCAAACCACTCCCGGTTCCCATAGCCGTACTGATGCATGGTGACTTTAGGACGTCCATTCTCGCCCTTTCCAGAGGCAAAAACCTTGATATCCGCCTTGTCACCCCAGTCATGAACGCAGGCCGTCAGCGAGGCATCCTTGTCAACGTAAGCCCTTCCCTCCTCCTTGTAGCCGAACATGCCATGCTCCCATCCAGTGCTGGAGCTGAAGGCGACCTCTTGGATATAGCCTTTGTTCTCACACTTCCCCTTATCGGCAGCAATGCAGTAGATGCGGATCTCTAAGGTCAGAGTGCTTCATGAAGACTGGTGGTATAACTTACTTCTTGGCCGTTTTGTCCTTGCCAAGCCACTGCGGCGATTTGTCTGCTGCCGCACTTGATCTTGAGGTCTCCGTCCTTAGATTTGACGAGTTGAGGTTCATAGTCATAGGTTTCTGGCCCAGGGGATTGGAGGTAGCAGAGCTGATGATTCGAGTTGATGAAGAACACATAGGTCATTCCCTTGACATCTACCGCAGCGAGGTCCCTAGGGAGCTCCTTGAATGCTTCTGCAGATGCCATGGCTGGTGCGAAACTGTGTCTTACAAATTCCAGTGGTCGGTAATTATGTTGATGGCTGTGGTTTGAATGCTATGCAATGAGAAACTTATTTCATGGTTTGGAACGAGGAGAGCGCCTGCTTTTATAGACTCCAGAACCTACCTCGTAGCCACTCCGGAACTCTCCAATATCCCTCGTGCATACAGACTCATCACTCGCATTGGCTCTTGGTCGTGGCTATGGCCGCAATAGAGAGGCAGCTCCCCCCAGAATAACTCAACATCGACTCAAGACGCGACAAGTCAGACGATATGCCTTATCTCCGGCTGAGCGTTAGATCTGGTAGTTTGGAGGCTGGCTGGCCCGAGTGGCGGAACTCGGGCTCGGATCTTTGAATGTGTGTGCATCCAGTTAGAGACTAGTCTCGCAACATCGAGGCAATTCAGGAACTACTGCACGTTGATGCGTTTGTAGGTTTGTCTATGTGGCTGCTCTGCATGGCGTCTGATGGTATCTCGCGATACTTCGAAGCATACGGAGTACCGCCCGTTAAAGAAGGCCTCAAATGCCTAACCCGAACCACTGAAGGCGGGAAAGAAAAGAGACTATCCTGACCAGTTCGCCTAAAGTATCCAAATTCAGTAATCTTGCTCAGCGATGTAATGGTGATTTCACTATCGCAAGAATTATGTATGCCCTTCTGAGGCGCCGTATAGCTACCTTAGATTTAGCACGCACTAGACCAGCCAGCTCGAGCTACGATGCGCAGCACATTGTGCGCCAATTGTGTGTGTACAGAAGCTTTTGAGGCGTGGCTGGTTTCCGAAAATGGATGTTCAGCTCTGGAATTCGATGAGGGGAAACGCCCATCGTGCCCGTTTGAGACCCAAGTTAAACCGTTGTCCGCTGTGGCTTGGTCCTAATCAGTCTAGACTGTAGATAGCCGGGCTCCTACGCGTCGCATCAGCCAGCCTCGGTTGAGACTAGCCAGCCACTAGCAATACTACTCTCCTCAGATGTGCAGTTTGGGGTAAATGGGCTGACTTTTTGAAGTAGACTCTAGCTGGAGATGCACTATCGCATGCATTCGATGGCCCGCATCACAACTACCACCTCAGATAGTTCGATAATTGCTTTAGTGCTGAGGTACGCAAGCCCTATGTAGCTATACAGTAGACGCCCCCCAGGGTCCTTGGACGAGACTCTACTCCGTAGATAGTTGGGAGTTAACCAAACCCAATTCCTTCGGGACCAGCTGCAGACTAGGAAGGGTCCATTGCTAGATCCAGACTTTAGAGAGCTGGCTTGGACCCTGGATAAGCTCTCTAGCTCGACAGAGCTATCAAGCTGCAATTCCATCGAAGCTGAGGTCATTTTGATAATCCTACCGTCCCCTCATTCTTTTTAAACCAGCCAACGGAAGCTACAATCGCAAACCATTCTCCCCATCTACATTCTCCTTCTTATCCCTTCGCACTCTCATCAAGCCCTTCGCAATGTTTGCACGATCTCTGTCCCGCGCCGCTATTGTGGCTACTCTGTGTCTCGCAGGCCTCGTGTCTGCTGTGAGAGGTAAGTTGTCTTTAGACGTAGCTCCAGACTACAGTCATACACGGGCTTCTAGTAACAAAGCATAGAATCTGGCGGTGCCAGTCCCGCTATCATCTCGCCGTCGACCTCGACCACTACCGCGAGAGTGGGTGAAACCAAGATCGGTAACCCTGACGACAAAGTCATGGTATCTTGCGCTGGCCACATCACACAGTGTGGTGTTGAAGACAAAGCCAAGATTATATACGTGCCGAAATCAACCAAAACCAAGATAAACACGATTGTTACAACATCGGTTGTGGTACGTTCAGTCGCAAAATCCTCATGCTCAAGACAGACATGTTGATACAAAGATCAGACCCTTCCAACCTCAATCAGGACCATCAAGAGCGTTACAGTTTCAACAGTCACCAACACAACTGAGGGTCAGTACATGAAAATTTCAATCCTTCCATGCGGGTATAAGAAACTGATCTTTAGTGACATCAAGGCCACTGTCGTGAGACCCACTATCTTCCCGGTGAACCTGTTGAAATCACAGTCGATCTCCTAATTGTCACTACCGAGGAAATCCAACCCATCTCAAACACTACCACGTGGGAGACCAGCGTTGTTACCGTCAGTGCCATCGAGCAATGTTTCCTCGAGAAGGGTAAATATACTATCCTCGGACGCGGTCCAGGAGGCCCCGGAAGCTCAGATGCTTCATCGACAGCTGAGGCGACGCCTGCCAGCTCATCAGTGGCATCTGCCCGCTCATCCGACACTGTCAGCCCTGCCGCATCTACACATGCAGTATCGGACGAAAGCTACCCAGATGGTGAACCTGTCCAGAAGCCTATGGACACGGATGACGATCTACCCGTAGTCGTCGGGTCAGATGGAGATAGTTTGGAGTAAAGTTTCTGCCAAGGTGTGACTTGGTCATGTCAGTACGTGGTGTCCGAGAAGGCTTGATAAGCTTTTAGAGCTTGATGTTGAGCTATTGGTGTTGAATACTCTGTGTATATGGAGTATGACAATCTTGCAATAAGAAGTAATGAGTGCTATGAATTCTGCTTCTAATCATCATGCCTCAGAAAGCTCGTATGACTTACATAGTGATGCGAGAGGCGCTCAGAAAGAGTAGAATAGCAATGGAATTATCATTATTAATCATCTTGCCTCGATAATGTAGTGCTTTCCTCGGATTACGCGGTCAGCACTGTAGAAAAGCCCAAATACGCGGTGCATCACAATAGATATAAGTTTCGTAAAGCGCGTATTTAGAGTTAAAACTCTCTGAATACTCGGGATGAACTCACGGGGTGGATCTGAAGCAGTGGATTGTCTCAATTGCGATCTGAGGCACGATGAAACCATGCGCGACACTTAGGGATACCCCTAGCCTCCTCGCCAAAATGGAGCCAACGCCGAGGTTCAATTGCGACATTGGCCCGGTTCTGACATTTGACGTTTCCGTCAACCGATAAACTACAGTGAATACCAACCAGGGCGCTTTCGGATCACCGCTCATCCGGTCTTCAATTCTATTCCTCAGCAACGCGAGTATGATCACCACCGAGGATGCACTGTTTTACCACGGCGCTTACACCCCAGAATAGGTTCGTCCTGAAGATGAAGCGTAAAATACTCCGTGAGAAACGTCTCATGCTCGCTTAGCGCCAATAAGAGTCTCTTTTGCGATGTTTCTGTCGAATACAAAGACTCGACGACACTGCCACTTATTCCAACTTCAGTCTTATCACAAACTCAATTCACTTTCACTTCTTACAGCTGGCCTGTTCTCTTGCACTCACACCCTCCATCCGTCTTCTTCCGTGCATCACATCTCAAACGCAAACATGAAGTTCACCTCGTTCCTTCTTGGCTTCGCTGCCACTGCTATCGCCAGCCCTATCAGCAAGCGCGCTGTCTTTAGCCAGTCAACATACGACGATCTTTCCATCAGCGGTGGAACTGCGGGCAACGCCCAGCAAGAAGCTCTCCAAAAGCTTGGCGGTCTGCCAACGGACCTATCAACTGTTGAGAAGTCTGACTTGGACTTCCTCAACAGTGTCAACCAGATTGCGAATGATGCTGAGGATGAGGCCTTTAACCCTGCTATCGACGCAGCTTCCGGCGAAGCAGCCGACGCTCTTCAGGTAAACTTTTACATCGCAGGCCAATAGAGAAACAATGTTAACGGTTTTGCAGCGCGGAAAGATTAAGAACAAGGTCTTGAAGTTGACAGCTACTATCCTCAAGCTGGAGGCTCAGCAAGCGCAGGGCGAGGATGTCGCTGATAAGCTAGCGGAGGAGAACAAGAAGTTGCAGAACAACATTTCGCAGGATAAGGATGAAGCTGGAAAGGCTTCGACTTTCCTTGCTTTTGATGCGACTACAAGCTAAGAGGACGGAGTAATGGAGATGGGGGGATTGGTGTTAGTATCATAATAGGCGGGCCTATAAAGTGTATCATATAATCTAAACATATTGACCGGGAAAACAAAGTCAAGACGCTGTTCGGAGTCCTTAGAGAGGTGAGCCAAGTACGTAAAAGTCAAATGTGCTTGGAACCGCTAAGTTCTGCCTGCTGGAATTAGTACTCAGCTACAAGTCTTAACTGAGCTTATTCCAGCAGACAGAGCTTAGTGCCTGGAATTGTAATGTGGAGAGGATGGTATCGTCTGAAACCCCAACCCCCAATGTTCGGCATCTCGGTTGGATGTTCGCGCGAGGCCAACTCCACCCGTAACCCCACGATCATATATCACATCTTACCATTGCCATTCCCTTACAGAATCTTGTCTTCGGTTCCCATAACACCAGTAAAGTGTCATCAACTCACCATGCTCGACTCGGATCAATCCTGGCCTCTATGGGGCAATGACTCCCTCGACGGCGCCTTCGAACTCGACAGCCCCGGCGACAACGCCGTAGTCACTAAAGTAAACCGCCCTTTCTTATTCGGCTATCGCCCTTCAAAACCAAACGGCCGCGGAATTCTCATTCTCGGGGGCGGGGGGTATGTCCAACTCATGGTCGGTCGTGAAGGCGTCGCCGTCGCAAAATGGCTCAACAGTCTTGGTTTCTACGCGTTCGTCCTGGTGCATCGCTTCCCAAACAGCGAAACATGTGCTCAAGCGCCGTTGGATGATGGAAGGAGAGCTCTGAAGATCATGGCGGAGAGTGGACTTGCGCCAAAGGGGATTAGCATCTGCGGCCTCTCATCTGGCGGGCATCTTGGCGCTGCGCTTCTGGCGGAGTATCCTCAAGTCTGGACATCACCAGATCCAGAAATACCTCAGATCGAGTTCGCCATATTGGGTTATGGGCCTATTTCGACGAACGCGGCCGGTCGGACAATCATTGAGAACAAACCTCCTCTGCCGCCGAAAGAGAAACAAGAACTGTACGATGTTGTACAGCCAGATGTTCAGCTCCGATCTCCTGCGCCGCCAGTATTCATCGTCTACTCTCATAACGACCCAGCTGTGCCTGTTGTAAACGCATATCGTTTAGCAGAGGGGTTTACAAAGGGTGGAGCACCGGTCGAAGTGCATATCTTTGCCGACGCACCTCACGGATTTGCGTTGGACAGCCCGAAGGAGCTGCCTGTATCAAAATGGCCGGTTATGTGCGAGGTATGGCTGAGGCAGAATAATTGGATAGGATGAGTTTAAATTACCAACGCGCAAAGCCATCATTGGCCTCCATGGTATCAACACCGCACGCCGAGAAAGCAAGGATATCTTTTAAAACAGGCTAGTATAGAAAGCCAATTTTAACCTATGCTCTTTCCTTCCTTAATTACTATCCTAAGTAATCGCTACTTTAACCTAAGCCGAGCCGCCTGGAACGAATGTTATCGTCAACTGATCAGCTGTAGGATCAGCTAGAGCAACATCAGAGCTCAACGCTGCGCATGCAGGTCGGCAGAGATGTGAGATGAGATATAAATTAAAAGAATTTAGAGATGAATACCAGAGCTAGTCCTAGAAAAAGAAAGAAAATGAAATCAAGATAACTTGACCCAGATGGCCTCTGAAGGTATTCCATCGATGTCGACGAACAGCATGTATATACCAGCTACCATTACAGTGGCATCACGTGGAGCTGTAACTGAAAGTTGGCTGTTGCCTCCTTTGCGAACCTGGAGCTCGACCGAGCGATGGTCCATCCCAACAGCATGAGTGCGGAAGCCCGGGTTAATCAAACGAGCTGCGATGGTCTGACCGTCAACGGCTTCCAAGGCAACCTGAAAGGTCTCGTTGTATTTGATAGCGTTGTCTTCAGGGCCCTGCTTGATGACAGGTCGGCTCTTGGCATCCATATAAGTAGGCGAAAATACCTCGACACGATATTCGGTGGGATGCAAGGATGTCTTCTCTTGTTGTTGTTCCAAAACTGCTCGGTGGCCGTTGTTGTTGAAGTAAGGGTATGAGTCAAGCACACGACCAACATTGTTGTAAAATACATCAGGGTTTGAGCCGGCGACAATGACTTCGCCAGATGGCAGAAGTGTTGCGACTGAGTGGTAGAGGCGAGGGATGTCGGTTTTTGGCATAGCAGTAAACCGTCTTCCAGGCGCGGCTGAATGATCATAGACCAGGGGTGTGAAGACGGGATCGTCAGCCATCCAGCCACCGGCGGATCCTTTATGAGCTCCGTTTATCAGCAAGACCTTGCCATCAGGCAGTAGGATTGCATCGGTCATGGTCTGGCCTCCGTTCGGCAAGTTATCTGTCTGTTCCCACTTCGGAGCCTCGTCGCCGGGATTAATCGTGTAGCAATCATCAATTGCTTGAGGATCGGGGATATCTGTGGATGACCCGCCACATAGTAAGACAGTAGGTATGAAGTCTGGAGCCTTCAGCGGTAGGAGAGCGACCGAGGCCGATGATGGGAAGTTACGCGGCTGCAAAGGGGTGTCAGGTAATTCAGAAACCAGCTTGTCCTTTGTGTAATCCCAAATGAAAGCTCTATTGCCGACAATGGTGAAAATCTCGTCTGCCTGGCGCGAATTTGGCAAAGGAACCACTGGAGGCACATGTAAGCAGGACTGGTATGTTTCTGATTAGACAGACTTACAGATAGGGTATAAGTTGAAAGACTTATTGAAGTTCAAGTTCTCCTTATCACTGAACTCAAGATACGGTAGAGTAACCGGCTTTTTGTCCGCAGACAAATCGCTCTTAACGATCTCGTAGGTGGGCACATTAACGCTAGCTTCATTGATGACGAGCAAGCCAACGTTGGAGCCCCCAACTACCAGCACATCGCCATTAAGAAGAGTCGAAGTAGATGGGTACCAACGCTTAGCTTGCAGAGTATTCTTGTGCTCGATGATGTCCTGAGCACAATTTCCCTGACAAGGGCCAGGGGCATAAGTGCGAATCTTGTCAAAACCCTCCATGACATTCTTGCCAATGTTGGCTTGCCACTCATCAGGCTCTGAGCCGGCCAAGTTCAGCATTGTGCCGTCAGCTAGAAACGACCCGGCGGAGCAGAATGTGTTGCTCTTTGGTGATAGCTTGCGAAGTTTGTTGGTCTTCCAGTTATACTCTGTCGCCATGACCCAATAACCATCATCAGTTTTGAATGCATCTTTGGAGTGCTTGCCAGTCTTGAGGTCAACACCGGGACCCCCATAATTTGGGTGATAGCTAAAAAGCGACGCAGTTAGCAACAGTAACCGATCATGGGAACACGGGGACATACTTGTCTAGAAACACAACGTTGTCGGTGAAAGGAGGGACGAAGAGCATCTGAGCAGCGCAGCCTGATGAGCCAACAGTTCTGAAGCCTGCAGCATTTGATTGCGAGACGCAGGCTGCAAACAGGGCCTTTGATACGAACGTAAGTATGGTTTCAAAATAGGCAGACATTTTTTACTCACGACGGTGTAAAACCTCATTGTAATGTGTTTGGTTCAATTTTGTTCTTAGATGTCCTGAATACTACATATCATGCCTAAATCGAAAGACTGATTGTTTCTTTTATATGTTTGTTATGTCTGCCACATCTGTATCTACTGAGTAACGTCAGGCCGTAATGTGACAATAATTTAAGGTGTGGATTGCGCATGCGTGTCGAAACATTACGCCTCGTATTACTCGTCTATTGTCTTGTGTTTGCATCGTCAAGAATCTCGATTCTATTTTCCTTCCCCTTTGATCTGTGGACCCTCAAAACGATCTCGTATTTCTGTTGTCTCCGCTCCGTGCAGATCATGGTGCTCAAACTCTAATTATTGTTTCAACGAAGAGGCTCAGACGGCTCAAGTGGATTCACTAGCGAAAGTCAAAACGACTAACTAACGTCACCAATCAGTCCTCTGATTGATGGTTTATACCCGGTGAGCTTCAAGAGCGTGCTTATCTTAGTGCGGGAGAAAGCGCGGGTCAATTAGTACGTATGTCTAAAGACGTGCACCAGGGCAGTTGGGTAAGTAGTTTTTATTTGGTCGCGGCTACATGTCTCGTTGTCAAAATCCCTCTACCCAGCCTAGAGAGGTTGCTATTCTGGGATTGCTTAATCTTGGGTGGCTGCTACGTGAAGAGCGACCTAGCTTATTTTCGTTTGTCATTGGTCACTTAAGTTCTTTATCATAGCAGGCATTCTCAAACGAAGGTTGGGATCATATCTATACATAGTATAATGGCTAATTATCAGGCCACAGTCACAGATATGTGCCACGATTCGGACCTTGACCAGGTTACGATTATCGCTTTCGCCCTGGACCTGGATGCTTATCCACCAGGCGCCCATAGTAGGCAGCTTTCTCCAGATAGAGCTTTTTATCATAGAGTCAGCATACCTTTGCACCGCCCGCTAAAAGATGTACACGGGGCCGGCCGATCTTGACTAGAATAATTTCTTCACCTTCTCACTTCTCTCCTCGTCCTCGCCCCATCTGTCTTCCCAGAGATCAGACGCCACATACTGCCATCCCATAGGCGCACCACCCATTCCCCATCGTGTCTTCATTTCGTTAAGAGTAACTGAATCCACGAGTTCGTAAAGCTCCAGTATCGGATATCCGTACTTAGACTCCTTGCGTCCAGCGTTGAAGTCTTGATTGCCAATACCAAAAGGCTCGGTCGGCACAGAACCTGGTTCATGGCGGGTATTTGGTGGAATCACTGCGATGTGTCTATTGAAAGTTAGTTCGAATTCTCATATCTGGTAAGAGTTCTGTTGAGGTGCTGAACATACGTGATTGATGAGCGACCGCCTCTACTGCCAGTTTCGTAAAGCCAGAGGCGCGAGACACCGTTTTTGAGACGATACTTGCGGTACTCATGGTTCTTTTCTCGGCTGGTGATGTTTGCCAAGTGCTCGGGCTTGATGGCCTGTAAAACGTCGGTTTCAACTCCTTCAGCGCGTGTCTTGGATGGCGACATGGTCCTCGGCGCAGTACGTACTCATTGAATGAGGGAAATGGGTGTGGAGAAGCGTGGAAGTGAAACGCTAGCGAATTGGAAACGTTTAAGAGGGCAGTTCTTATCTTATCAGTTGGCAGAGTGTCTGCTCCGGCCGAGCTGAACTTTATGATCGTAAGCAATGAATGACTGATTGAATGTCAAAACTTGGAACATTTCGGCGAAATGTATCAAGCCAACACACCAAAAAAATCACTGGTGAAAAATTTCAAAAATAACATACAACACCGGGGATTCGCTGGTCGTCACCGACCCAACTACTAATCCAGCGCTTCGCAGCTTGACTATGGGAGAGCAGACGGGATCCCGTATTTTCTACGAGCTATGGTCGTATGTGGCATAGGTACCTACTCTGAAGCCTGATAAAGATACACGCCACGCATGGAAATTCTGCAAAACAGCTTCATGTTCACCATTATATCGAATAGCTGATTCCTTACTTCCGTCGTAGTTCAATCTTGTCTCTCGTCTGCAAGGAATGATACTTTGTGCTTCCGCCTAAGCCGAACATCAAAGTTACTCTGCTTCACGAACCATGCTGTATCAAAGTCAGTATCAAGAAGGGATATCACAAGGTAGGGCTTGCGGATGTATGAAAGAGCTCAGATAGGTGAAGCTTACCGTTGTTCAAATGCCATGTGTTATCCGCCGAAGGGAACTCAAGCTACACGCAACGTCTCAGTAAAGAGCACCTCAATCGACACTGAAACTTACCTCGTATCGCCGCAGTAGAGCAGGAACCATCTTGTACATCTCCAACAGACTAATGTTCTTCCCAATGCAAGTCCTCGAACCCGCACCAAACGCAAACATGTAGTTCTCCATCCGTCTCTTCTGCTCAGTCGACGCTTCAATCCATCTCGATGGTCTCCATCGATCAGCATCATGACCAAAGATATCCTTGTTACGATGTAGAACCCAAGCGTTGACTCCAACGATGGTACCGCCTGGGATATGATGACCGTCGACTTCAAGACCTCGTGCGGGGACAATACGCTCTAGCATGAGACCTGCGGCGGGATGACATCGCAGAGCTTCCTTGACAACAGCGTTGAGGAAGGGAAGGTCTCGGACTTCGTTCCAGCTTACAAGACCGTCTTCGCGGGTAAATCGGCCGGCTTTTTCTTCCTCTGCTAGCTCAGACATCAAAGTCTTCATATCATCTGGATTCTTCATAAGATAATAAAAGATAGCTCGGAAAGTGATCGCTGTGGTATCTGAGCCTGCAAACATATTTGCAACCGTCAGAGCGAGCACTCTATCGTTGTTCATGAACTCTGGGTCCTTTTGATTGGCTTCGAGAAAGCGTGAGAGAAAGTCTCGACGACCGTTGTCTTGGTCGAACTTCATGTCGCCGAGCTTCTCGGGATCAACGCGGGCGAGCATTCGATTGCGCGCGAATATCGCGACGGGAGAGGATGAGTTGGTGAAACCCCATTTTGTAAGCTGTAGCCTTAATGGGTTCTTGAGGAGCAAGCTGTCGAGGATTGGCAGCTGTCCGACCTATATGGCCGTCAGATTAGTAGACCCAGTCAAGGTTGTAGGGAAACATACAGGTGCTGCATAGTTAAGCAGCCACTCAAGGTTTCCAATAATATTATCCACGTCTTTTCCATGGTCCACAAAGCCTAGTCTCTTGGAGTACGTCAACTCGCCAATGACATCGAAGGCATAGTACTGCAGCCATGTCCCAAAGTCAAGGACGTCGTTCTGGTTGGCATATCGCTGGTCAAGTTGTTTGAAGAACTCCGTCGTAGTGGAGTCAACAAATGGCTCGAATTGGACGAGAGTGCTCATAGCATAAGCATTCGATACGGATCGTCGAAGCTGCGAGTGGAACTTTTCATCTTGTGAGGTGAAGAGCGTGATGAGTCTCTTGCCGCTCTTGTTGATGGTCTGTTGCACCGGGCTACCACTTGTCAGTCCGGACAACTATTTTTACTGCCCTTAATGACTTACTAGAAATCTGACTTGGTATATCCCGAATTGTGAGCGTAAATTGTCTGTATAGCAGCTGGATCCGCGATTGATACGGTATTGGGTCCAAGTCTCACGACGCTGCCGTACTTTTCATGCAGAGCAATCTGTGTCACTTCTGGTCTTCTCCGATACACGTCGAGAAACCGCCAGAGGTCAGTGAACGCAGCCAAGGCTGGTCCGGGTATTCCGTTCAAGCCATTGCCATACTTGTTAACAAGGAGCTTCGTCACGAGTAGTCCGACGAGGGCAGCTGTCAGATACGCCCATGGGTGCTCGAGGAAGAGATCCAGAATCATTTTTCACACTCATCAGAAGTCGCAAATCTCATCTGATTCAGTGATGGGTGTCGAAGCAGTGGTCGATCCACTCCTTTTAACAACCTTTGACCCCGCGTGATACATGGTTAGTGGTTTCGCAAGGTCAACGGCACTTACCAAGGCATCGGAAGTTTCCATGCGGGGTAATTTCCGAATAACATCACCAAAATATCGGTAACATTCCGATTTGACTCTTTCAAGCCCTGTTCTGTAGTACATCTTTCGACTGAGAGTTCAGGCCACGGAGATGATTCGGGTTGTTTGGTAAGCTCCCCCGTTGAATGAGCCCAAGGTTACTAAACTACCTTTATTTTTACAATTTGTAAACTCTTTCTCCATGACCCTAGAATCATATTGCTTCTTTGGGTCCATTCTTCCAACAGTATGTCATCACAAGGCGGATCTGTTACTCCCAAGTCAACGGAAAAAAGGCCTATTCTGCGATAGCAGTCCGATTCAACATTTTGAAATACAATACCGCGAATTGTGGTTCTCTTTTCGTCCCAACAGAGACATATCCCTTGAACAGGATATTTACTGCTGTAAAAGTTCTCCAGACCATAGTCAGGAATAACGGAGCATGAAATTGCGATTGAGTTTTGCCCATTTACGATAATATGTGTTAGATCCCGGTAGAACTCTCGGTTTTTGACGTCAGGCAAGTATTCCTCCGGTATAATGCGCCCTTGGAGGAAAAGGAAGCCACCTGTGACAGTACCATATTGAGATTGAGGATATGATAATTTAATATCGTGATGCAGTACCTCAAGTCCTTCATCGACAACACATGACCTTGTTGATATGTAGTTAAGGTTGCCATCTGGGATGGACGCCCAAGACCAAGACGGAGCAAAGTATCCTGCGGGTCGCATACGGGATCTACCGTCCTCATGCCACCACAGAAGATCAAGCCAGATGTGACTTTTCCAGCAACCTGCAATGTATTCGTCTTTGATGATAGTATTCAGACGTTCCGCAATACCTGCAAGCGCGGGAAGGCGGTCGTAAGGATCGGTTATTGAGCTGCGCATATAGCATAGAACTAGAGTGCTCCACAGTTGATAAGGCGAAACGGAATTAGCCTCAATAGAGGGAGACATTATTTCCTGAAACCTCTGTCGGCTCCAGTACGAAGTTGGTGTTGACAGAAATCCATCGGTTGGATTAACATCTGCCCAGCAGATCCATGTTGTTCTCAGCTCCCCGTAATCAAGAATTCTTGGAGAAAGAATGAACTCTTGGTACGCCCATGCGCGAAGACTCAGAGGATCGGCGTAGGTTTGAGAAGAAGACTCCTCCACCAATACGACAGATCCTCTTCGGCCGTCCTTGGTCTCATATTGAAGACGAAAGCCGGGAGAGCGCCTGTCTGCTCCGAAATGTGACCGTGGGTGAAGGAACCCTTCCTCAACACTCTTTGCTCTGCTAGCCATGATAGCGACGTACGAGTTTTCGTAAATCTTTGCCATCTGTCCAATCTCTGTAGCTTTATCCTGTGGATCGTCCTGTATAATGCATAGAGCATCAACCCATAGAAAGCTGAGGCCAAGCTCGCCGCAAACACGGACTGCATCCTGCAACGTCTGTGGTAAAGTGCTTGTATCGAAGGAAAGTTGGCCATTCTTTACTCGCGCCTTGCTCAGAGTGATTCGTTGCGGGCCGCCCCAGCAGTACGATAAGACTGCGTAGGCAGCCGGGGAATTTCTCTCGACAATCTCAATCCTTTTTCCCGAGTCGAATATCTTAATGATCCTTGTTGGCATGAATCCTTCAGATGGACTTGCACAAGATGTGTGATTTTGGAGACACTCATGAGCCCATTTTCTTGCCAGACTAAAAGCGTGTGGTGATGCGGGTAATAAGTTCGGAGGTCTTTGAGAGACTTCAGCAGCTGTGCTACTTCCTGTCTAGATGCATTAGATAATGGCCCACGAAGATAATTGCGCGAGGTCCGACCTTGCTCTGTCATATATGTAAAGTATGAATTCGTTTCGTGATGGTTCTCTCCTGATAGTGTAACAACGATGGAGTTGGGCTCAGTGTCTCCCATAGCTGGAGGAACCCGATTGATGATGGCATTGTCAGAGGCTACTTCTTTACGAGAAGTGAACTTTAAAAAGATGTACTCTGCAAAAGCACATCCTAGATTAGCCATTTGCTTGAGTTCTGAGAGAGTGATCGGCTCTTGGTCTGGAGGCCACAATCTCCAATAATGATCACTCTTTGGGCCATCGATGTGAATAAGGGGCTGTGGGTCGTTGCAATCCCGAATGAGAAATCTTTGCTCGCAATGGAAGCATGAGTGAGCTTTTTGCTGAAGGCTAGTGCACATATTGAGTAGTGATAACTACTAGTGTAAGGAAAGTGAGATTGGTCTCACAACTTCTTTATAAGCTGATCTTACATACTGATTATTATCACTCTGACTTTCCTTTATAAGTATGTGGGGTATATTGGGCAGCACCTCCTTGCTGCCTAATCTATTTAATAAGCAAGTACTATAAACTATTTTTTAAGTAAAGACTATAGTTATGTTAAAGTCTAAGTCTAATCATACAAGATAAAAATGCCAGTTCCAAACCGTCTTTTCCTGTCTTAACGTTCTTTTCGCCTCTGTACTCCAGAGCAATATAAGCTTTGTAGTAGGCTTACCATCGTAGTTAACGACCATTTCGGAAAGCGACGGTTGGGGAGTATCGGGCCAGTCGATGAAATTAGGCGCGGCTTTATAGGTGTTGAGTTGTTTGCCTCTGCGGCGCTTTTCAAACCACTCTCTAAGGACCTTGCGGAACTCCAATACTGGGCGGTACAACTGAACATGGTGCTGGATCTGGGGACTGTAGGCATCACACAAGATAGACCATTGGGCCTAGCCGGTCAAGCTCTTCCAGCTCTGACCTTTAAATGGCCTAAATACCTTACGGACGCTCGGTTGCCTCCAGAGGAGGGTGACATGGGCACAAGGCATTATCGTCTTCTTGATCAGTGGACGTCGAGACCAAGTCACCTTGGGGTGAAACCCGGATCTCAAAGACGTCTGGTGCCAAATCATCGATGTGTTTCTGAAGATACTCAATTGCTGAGTCTTCTTATTCAAGCTCCTCATCCATGGTAACGGACACCAGGCGACGTGGGGCCCCAGGGAAAATATTGCCGCTGGGGGCGAAGAATCCCTCTTCGGGCTTCAGCATCGTGGGTTGGCGGTACTGAAACTAACCATGATGTTCGTCAGGACCAGGTCAAAAGGGATCAGAATCGCAATGTGATTGAGACGTAGCATGTAGGTTCGAAGTGACTGCGAAAGTCTCCGCTGTTTTCCGGCACAATGCGTATTGAAACGGTTCACAGCCCTAGCTCAGCGACAGTACACCCTAGAGCGGTAAGGATTTGGTTCTAGATGTGCAAAAAACAATTAATGGCTTTGTTCTCATCTCCCCATAGGTATCGTACGGCGTGATAAGTAGTCGAATCTCAACTGTCCCTCTTCGTCTAGTTACCGACATGATGATTATGGTGACACGTACTCCGTGAAGATACCCAGAGGGCACAGCACGACACGGGACTGAGAAACGGTCTCGTGAAGCTCTTTCGATGCACATCCGCGTCAAACATAGCCACGTATTAGCCAAGTTTCACAGTGATTCATTCTATTTGCTACTCTTTGTTTCCAAAAGTGATGACAGCAGCAAATACCTTCTTCTCTAGGTTAGGCTATCTTACACTAACAATTAGATAAGCGATAAGCTGCAAAGGCGCGCCCTGTGATTCACTGAATCCTCAGCACTAAACCCTGTGGGCTTTAGTGTTCGCCTCTCCCATTCGTTGATTCATCAGTTATTTCCTCTTCGCCCTCGCATATTTCCATCTCTCTCATCATCTTGACTTCTTTTTTACTCTCACAAAATGGCGTCAGCGGCACGAACTGTGCTGACTTTCCAGCGAAATGCAAAACTTCATTCTTTACAAACACTGATCACGGCAATTCGACCTTTTGGAAGCTTGGAGGCTGAGAATCGTGAGCTATTTAAGCAAGGCACCGATGAAGACTATGCAGTCGTCACGGAAGAGACAATCTTTCACCCACAGGGAGGAGGCCAGCCTTCAGATGTTGGGAAGATAACGGATGAGGCTGGGGCTTCATTCACTGTTGCATCTGCTCGTATGGATGCTGTTCGCGATGGCCAGGTCTTGCATTTCGGAAGATTCGGCTCAGACAAGAAGTTTACAGAAGGGCACAAAGTTACGCAAGAAATCGACGTTGAGAAGCGTCTTCTCTACTCACGATATCACACCGCCGGCCACGTCCTCGGCTCAGCAGTCAACCATCTCCTCAAAGACACAGTCGAGGGCTTTGAGGAGCTAAAAGCCTCTCACTTCCCCGACTCAGCATCATGCGAATTCCAAGGCCTCATTGACGGAAAGTACAAAGAGCCCATTCAGAAGAAAGTCGATCAATTTTTAGCGGCCAAGATGCCCGTCGAGATTGACTGGTGGGACGCCGAGGAGTTTCGCAAGAATGGCCTTGAACACCTTACACCTGATGCCAGCTTTTTGGGACCTGGAGAGACAAAGTTTCGTGTTGTGAGGATTGTTGGAGCGGAAGTTTATCCGTGTGGTGGAACGCATGTTGATACCACGGATCTATGTGGTGAGACGACGGTTAAGAAGATTGCGAGGAGTAAGGGAAAGTCAAAGGTCAGCTATTTGGTGAAATGAGGTTGTAGATTATAGACATCATAGACGAGACAATGCCTAAAAATAGACGACGTATTCGGCATACAAGAAGCCGACACTGTTCATGATAAATTTGTACTAAGACACCGAGGGGTGTTTTCTCAATGATTAAGCTTATTCTTCTTGAATCCTTGAGCGTGCGGCAACAACCTAATTTCCAGATCATTCAATTCCCTATGAAATGAGAGGTGGCTCGATGCTACAGTGGCTTTCGCCAAGTTATCAATAATGCAACCCCCCACTATCGATGCAATGATGCTAATGCAAATAAGAAAAGTGCAATCCCACGCAAAAGCTGATTCCTCCAATGTGAGAGCTTTGTCGCAAGTCAAGTTAGATCTGACAGTTATCCTACAAGTATTTCTTCACAAGTGTACCTATCACGCTTGGCAATTCACCCACTGTCAGATGTATCGTCACATGGGGCCTACCATATGCAATGCGTGCATGGTAACCCCTGCAGCATGGAACCCCTGGTCGGCACCTCAGACACTTCCGATACAACAATAGGGGACAACATGGGACGAAACCGCCAATTGCGATGTGGCTTGCTCGTACTGAACCTTGTTCTGAGGATGCGATATATCGCATGTCATCTTTTCTCAACGGTCATCTTGCGTCATGATAATGGCCAGCAATTTGGTACGGCAGTTCACGTTCCTGAGGGCATGTCTTTTGCAAGTCAATGCGATTGCGCTATCGTATTGAGTATCAGTGTCCATGGGCACTAAAGCCATTCCTCCATGAGGTAGATACAAATAAAAACTAATGGAAACCATAAACCTCATAAAATACAAGAACAGGCCAGCCTAGTCCTTCGCCCTCCACCAACTCGCTTAGGCTGCTCCAGCAGCATCAGCTTTCTGGATCAGGAACGCGGGAGCACCGTTGGAAGCATCGCTCTGGTAGGCTAAGTGAGGAGCAGCGACGATGAGAGAGCCAGTGCAGACGAGATCACCAGTGTTGCAGAAGACCTTGGTGCGGTCCTCAGGATAGCTGGGGATCTTTCCGCGGTTCTGGAGGTTCTTGGTATATCCGAAGAGAACAACTCCAGCAATCTTCTCACGAATTCCGGCATCGACGTCGGTGACACTGGCAGCGGCGAGAGCAGCACCCTGGCTGTAACCTCCTGCGATGAGGACAGCATCAGGACACTTCTGGTTAGCGTCGTTGAAGTGGCCCAGCATCTCACGGATAGCAGCGTTAGAAGTTCCACGAGGAAGAGCGTTATCACCGATGGTAGCACGGTAAGCACCGCCGACGCCCTGGATCCAGACACCGTTCCTGCCGTACTTGGCCTCGAGCTTTGAAGCAACGCGGGGACCGAGAGTTCCCTTGATAAAAGAGTTAGTTATGACCTGTCACTTGGGGGGAGTTGGTGGGGATCACTAACAAGGTTGCCGGTCTCAGTGGAGCCGCGAGCGTAGATGAAGATGACGCCGGGGCATGAACCGCTGTTGCCGTTGGCAAGATCGTTGCGGGTGATGCTGCCGCCTAGCTGGCGAGCCTCGAGGGCAGCGGCATCCTGACCAGCGGGAAGAGCTGAGGCTGTGGCGGCGAGAAGGGTAGAGATGATGGAGAACTTCATTTTGGCGGTTGAGGCGAAGAAGAATCGAAGACGAATGAGTTGGACTTGAAAGAAAGGCTGTTGAGTGAGTGAATGACTGAGAGGCTTGATTTCATTCCATCAATGTCGAGGTTATCTCAGGTATTTATCTTAAATGTCTACAAAACATCCATCTTCCGTGCTTTCGCAAGTCTAACGCTTTTGGAATAACTCGAGTACAGACGATGGATCACTTTTCGGTACCAAGAAGCAAAGATCAAAGCAACCTCTGTATCTCCCGGAAATAAATCAAGAGCACAAACTCGTTCGTTCTCAAACCTATCACCATGCATCCCACCAATCTCAACTCCCGAGTCATGTAAGAAGCCCTTGTCTGCCGCCGCCAAAACCAGCAGTCTGTTCGCAAGCCCTCATCAAAACGGGAAATGAGCCCCGTTGCGCCAAGTCAAGACCAACTCCACTGATCATCGAAACAGAGCAATATGGCAGTGTGAAACGGCGCCCTATGACCACGTTGTTGGGAACTAAAGCTTACCCACTGGTGCGCCGCCTTGACAGTTGCTTTTTTAGACAGGGATACCTGAAACCACAAGAAGTGGTGGCCTCAGGAGAGGTCATGGTGGCAGTGCGCATTTATTCCCGGTTTCATACTAAAACCCGCTAACGTGGTCAGCCCATACCGATTCGAGTTTGATGAGTCTTGGGTGTCAGGAATGCACGGAGTCAAATGACCTCGGTTCGGCAAGTTCCCTGCACACTATTTTAACAAGTGCAAGGTTATACTGGCCAGATTACGGGTATTTCAGCGCTAGAGCATTAAAAACATGACGGGAATTTGGGTTTTCGATAGATTGCGATTGTCGACAGGGTCATGGTGACTTTGGCTTCTAGTTTCAGTCTAACAGGTTTTAGCGCTCTCGTATTGTAGTTGAAACTGGCTTGTTTGACCCCTTGGGCTTGGACAGCTGAGGCTTCATGACTCGGTATGAACTGATGATCTTCTTGTGCTCGGACACTAGAAGGTGTCAAGAACGCTCGAGCTTGTTGTCGTTCCGATAGCGGAATATGTCTAAAGTTATGTCTAATTTGTTTTGGGAGAACGGCGCCGGATATGTTGGCGCAGTTGGGACAACATCCTGGATCGACACCTAGCGAGCGTCTACACTACAGCATTCTCAGGTTGATGATCATTCCGGTTTCCAAACATCGCCAAGGTTCTGTGATCGCGAGAAACACCGTATTAGCTCTAGACTCATTAAGCTGACTTGTCTCACCACCATCTTCCCAAGCCGGAGACATTACCGAGGCTCATTGACATCAACGCCAGTTTGAGGGGAAGTAATATGGAATCTCAGAACCAGCTTCAGGTTAACAACATCTCGTTCCGAGCCGAGGTTCATGAATAGATTAATACAACACCATTTTCAGCCTCGAACTCGCCGCCAACTCAACTTTACCGAGGCCTATCCTCAGATAAATGAAGACAACTCTGTTTCATCACCATCTTGATCAGCGGCGGTAACATTAGTTATACTGGGTCACAACCTTCGGGATCACTAGCTCCGTTGTCACCAAGTTTAGTCTCAGCTCCCACCTGACTGGTACCGAGGTCTATCACCTTTGAGGTAAGGTCATCCCAGCCTTGAGGTTCCAAGTGTCTTGCGAAGGATCATAATGGTGTGAACCCCGCAAACTGAATCCAAGGTGAACCAATTGGACCCGTCTCACTTAGCTCAACCTTCATATCTCAATTCGCGACAATTACCGTTCGTAGATTAGTGAATTACATGCTTAATTCGTTGACTAATTCTAAAGTTTGCAGGTTCATAGCCAATTTCTTGATGTAGAACACTTTCTGTTCGACGATACAGCCGAACTGGTTTCGAATAAAGCTGTAAAATCTACTCCTCGGAGAAAAAGTAGAGTCATCCAGCACCTCCTCAAATTATTCCCAATACGGGTCCCAGGACACAAAACGCTGTAAGCTTGGAGGCAACCATGACAAAAGCTCTATGTTGTGAGCTTCACAAGCCGAGGCATACCTGCTTTCCCATTCAACCCCGTCATCTGGCCATTCTTCCTGAAATTGCGAAACAAACACCTTTTTCAGGTGAGGAAATGTCTGGGCTGAAATGTTGATTGACTCCACGACCTCTTCATGAACCGGCGAATATGCGCTCCCCATTAGGCCGAACTCCTTGAAAGATTTTGGGAGCATGTGGCAAAACCTTGGTGCAGGCTGGCGGTCCTTCCATCGGCGATGCAACATGCCGCTGTCGATGTACAGTGTCTCAAGAACCTCCATCTGTGAGAGATCTTGGATCACTATTTCATCCTGGTAATCGAGCTGAATACCAGGAAAGTCGAGGGTGAGGTGTTTGAGCGTGTCGCTTCTCAGCATCAAGAGATCTTCAATCTTGTACGAGAGACTTGTCTGTTGACTTGAGGTATAATGAATGCGTTGCAAATTCCTTGGTGCACTCATCCGGAATGTCTGTAGTCTCGGGAAGCCAAGCATGATGGCGTCCATTCGACTGATGCGAATTATGGATGATCTCAGTGTAATTTCGTTGACAGTATCGTGACGAAAGCTTGCTTTTGGTGTTTTGAAGTTGAACAGTTCGGTTCTTTCCAGTCTTGGTGCTGCACGCAATAGGCTAGCCAGGCCATCATCGTCGTCGAGCTGGGAATAACGACTAGCGAATATTATAGTGAGCTCCTCTAGATTCGGAAGACACCCAGGTAGGGTCGAGGGAAATTGTCCGTCGTTCTCGACATGAATCTCAAGCTTGTTGAACATTGGTGTTGCAGAGATAAGGGCAGGTATGAGATTATCGAAGGCATAGAAGAATAATAGCGGCCACATTCCGGTATGGTATCTTCCATTTCTGTTCTTTTCATCATGTTGAAGACGCAGAGACAACGTCACCTCCTCGCTCACATAGAGCTCCTTGAGATGTCTACCAAGAGCTGGGGTTTCATCAATGGTGTTAATAAAGCCATAGAAATCGTGACCCGTCGGTCGGTGATACAAGTGCGGTTTGGAGATACGCCTGAGTTCCTGGCATGTCAGAGATAAGGCTAATAGACAATTTCTACCATCGGTCGGGTTCGGCCATTTGGAGCGAAGGAAGAAGTATCGAGGAGAGGGGTTCTCGCTGCAGTAGGGACAGAACTGCTGGCATATTATATCGATCGCCTCTTCAGGCAAAGAGAAAAGATGGGTGGAAGATGGGGTCGCCATGGTTATTTCGTGAGATGAGGAGGAGATAAATTTGTGGGGAGGACAGATACAAACAGACTCTTTTATAATAAATGGTAAACAATAAGAGTTTCAACAAATAAGCTTTAGTATTTGTTGGGCATTTCCTTCGTATTGGTTATCTGCCTGAAGTTTAAGTCAGTCTGACTTAAGGTGCTATCGCCACATGTAGACTTTATTTGTTATTCCTTTAAACTCACAACTGGTCTTTGACTTTCGATTCGAGGTACTGTAGCAAACCAGAAGACACTCCATTAACCACGCCTACAATCTTGTGCTTTATAATCTGATTTATAGTATCTATAACCCGTAAATTAACAAGCATTGATATCTATCTTCTATTTTCTTGGGAACATGTACGGTCTTCACTTGCGCAAGGTAAGCGTTTTGCTTTTGCGGACTTTAACATGTTTTTCGCCGCAATGGCTCAGGGCATCTTTCCAAGTCAACTAATGAATGAGAGCATTGTAGAAACGGTGATTTAAAAAATAGAGTTATTCCTTCCAGAGCTGTTTGGGTACATTATCTTGCCTTAAATGATATTTCGTGTCCTGTGAAGCGGATTATTCTCTCTCAACACAGGGTAAGTCAGCAGTGTCAAAACACTACGTCATCCACTGCACTCAAACTCAACCAATCATTCTGCGACAATGTGAGGCACAGTAGGACTAACCTTATCTATCAGTCAGCCGAAAAGTCTCCGGATCAATGACCTCTCTCTCCTCTCATGCATTTCTATTTCGAGATCCGGGTCATCTAAAACTCCGATCGCCCGAGCCTCCCGTTTTCGAACCAAAATCTCACTGCATATACCAGCCTCGCTCTGCTAACTGAGAGGGGGAATATGGGGGCCGTCAATTTAAACCAGGGGCAGTGACAAAATCCCTCTCACCTCTTTTCCGTTAGAAGTCAAATACTGTCGTTTTATTTCTGTCATATGGAATGTAGTGAAACTCCGAATGACCCCATCACATTAACCGAAGCACTCTTACTGGCCTTCTCCCCTCGTCGCTGATCCTTCGGCGCAGCCACGACGGTATTGGGTATGATGTTCTCTGCAAGAAGTAAAAAAAGAAATCGGATGACGAAATATGGATGATACCTTATTGAAACCTGGAAGAAGGACACTTCTTCAGATTACAAATGCATTCTCTCTCTCTAAGCCTACTTTGAATAACTGATCCTTCGGAGGATTCTCATGGTCTCCATAAGGCCTGACCCCAAAAGTTTGTAACCGAGCTTGTCGCGTGTTTTGCTCGACAAATGTTCGACGCGTTTGATTGGTAGGGCTGATCTGTCTTGTCTGCCTTGGATAACGCCCAATTTCTCCGCATCAGCCCCCTTCACTGGGTGAGCCATTCACCATGGGCTGCTTTAGTCGCTTTTCGGGATGGAAACTCACAGCCGTCTACCTCACCATTCTCGTGAGTACGCTCACGACGCTCCTGTTTGTCACGCTTTTCGTGTCGCTGTTTGGACTGAAGCGTGACAATGGAGACGATGCGGTTACCAGTGGGAGGGATGCGGGTGATGCGTTGGGACAGAGTGTTTTGTACAAGGGGAATTGCGATACCACTGCGAAAGCCAACTTGTGGATTCATTTGCTCATCAATATTGTGAGTACGGGCATTTTGGCGTCGTCCAACTTTTTCATGCAAGGTCTTGTTGCGCCGACGCGAGCTGAAGTCGACGCTGCGCATCGGTCGGGTCACTGGTTGGAGATTGGCGTTCAATCACTCAAGAACTTTCGTTTTCTGGGCTGGCGAAAAATCCTCTTCTGGTCTCTCTTTTCTATGAGCTCTGTCCCGCTTCATCTCGTTTTCAACGGTTGCGTCCTCGAGAGTAAAGGCACCAATGGCTTCACAGTCATGATCGGCTCTCCGGAACTCATCCAAGGAGGTTGGAAGGGACTTCCCTCAATCACACAGGCCTACTACGATAGATTGAACTACAGTGATCAATCACAGGGCGACGGCAACCCCGAATCCCTGGAGAAGCTAAAGCCCATCAATGACTCTTTCGTGGTTAACCAGACTGATGGAAATTGGGTTGAGATGTATCTGCCCGACTGTATCCATCGATACAACAACCCCGAACAAGCCCTGACACATTGGCGACATTTAATAATGATAATCTACGACTTTGACGACATATACCGAAATGAAACCGTCGGCTGGAAACGAGCTGATGTACTCTTGAACACGACAAACACAGCCGATCTTAACGTCACAAATCCTCTCTGGACAGTGGACGCATTCACACGCACCGGAAGGACATCTGAGGGGAGCGGTAGTACGAACCTGTACCTGTCAAACCCCGAGCCCAGTTATCTGGTATCTACTCCACCAGATGAATACGGCAACACTCAGCCAGACTCACGCTATTACATGAACGTCTACGGAACGTGGGATATGCAAGGTACGCGCAATATCTTTGACCCTCAATCTGGCGCCATCATCACAGACCCAAGGGTTTTCAAGACCAAGTATCGTGTAATGCAGGTTGATCGATGTTACTCGGAGAAGTACGAGGCGCCGTGTCGACTGAGCATAGCGAACAGCCTTTTGCTTATTGTCTGCATCATGTGTCTCTTCAAGACCGTGCTGTGTCTTTTGGTGCTGAGACTTCGTGTTTGGGGGGATGAGAATCCGCTCATGACGCCGGGAGATGCGATTGCGTCGTTCATTTCGAGGCCGGATGAGGAGACGAGGGGTATGTGTACGTTGACGATGGAGGATTTGAGAAAGTCAGCAAAACCGACGCCCACGAGGTTGGGGGAGGTGAATCAGAATTATAAATGGCTGCAAGGACCGAGGCAATGGCAGAATAGCTCACCACGAAGGTTTGGAAAGGCTGTTCCTCGAAGTATCTGGGTGCTGTCCTCTCTGCTCATCGGATGTTCTCTTATCGTGGCTTCCGTGATGCTAAGCATCGCCATCAATGGTCAATCTCTGTAAGTCAACCTCTACTTATCAGTACCCAAGAAAAGCCTAACCCTATAACAGGAGCAATTCTAAATTCATGCACGCGCCGCAGAACGAAGACGTTAAGGACGCTCATCTAGACAGGCTCCCTCTCATCTCACTCACCATGGTTGCCAACACGCCGCAGCTTATCCTCTCCATCTGCTACCTCGCATACAACGGCCTCTTCACACGCATGCTAGCTGAATTTGAGTGGTCAAAGTACAGTGTTGCGTTTCGTTCTCTGCGCGTCACTGAACCACGCGGATCGCAGAACGCGACGTATCGTCTTCAGCTTCCTTATCGGTTCTCGATCCCTCTGATCATTATTAGTATTGGGCTCCACTGGATCTACTCCAACTGTATTTACGTGAGCAATTACGAAGGTAAGCATCGGTTCCTAAAATAGTTAGCTATCCAGATTAAAGTGCTGACACACCGTAGCATACGCCCCAGGATATCCGTATAAACGAGACGTCACAGTCGGTCTGCAGTTCTCATCCAAGGCTATCTTGGTCGGTCTCTTGACATCGATCGGGGTCGCCATCACGCCAATCTTCCTCGCCTTTGTAAAACTACCAGGCGTGATGGTTATCGCAGGCGCAAACTCGGCAGTTATATCAGCAGCATGCCACTACCCCTCTACAAAACTCAAATCGCTTAGTCGTGCAACGTCAAAGATGAGCATGAGGAGCAACGAGTACGATAGTATGAGCGCTCGACTGATAGGCGACGAAGAAGTAGAAGAACTCAGGGACGTGTCGAGGCGAAAGATCAAATGGGGGAGGATGTCGATGGGTAAGAGTGATGAGAGCTCAGTCGGACATCTCGGCTTCGGTACGGAGGAGCTTGATATCGAGAAGCCAGTAGAAGGAGAGTATTACAGTGGCGTGAGAGATGTCTATGACGAAGGATTGAGGAGAATGCGGGTGTTGTAATGATAACAGAAGTTCTGCGCGGAATCCTTCTGATAGATTGTACTACTACGTTGCGCGGGGATAAAATCGGTGGCGAATGGCCTATTAGATAGATTCTCGTACATAAAATATTCATTTCCACGATCATCACTGGCTGCTTTGCTTCATGTCTCCAGAAATTGGTGGCTGCATTCCTCATGACAGATTTGGAAGTATTGAAGGCTATAACACGATAAATTGAGAAATGACCTTCCCCACGAACGTTAACCTAAGGCTATTCTTATCGTGGCATGGGGTCGTGATGGATAAGGGGACCGGCAAACCGGCATCGGCGTCTAATAAGTCGCCCGCATCCAAAACAGAAGTTCCTCAGCTTCGATGGCGCACTAGAACACGTTGGTGTTGTATTGAGCGGCCGATCTAGCAACGGGACGCCGATAGCCGTATTTCCATATCTGTGCCACCTCTTGAGCACGAGTGGCTTATCTCTCGCCTCTTTCGTATAGACTGTTACTAACGGGTATTCCCGTGCGAGACCCGTGTCAGCACGCGACAAAACCATACGTAAAATCTCATGCTTTTTTATGATGTGATAACGTGTCAATGCGAAATTACAAGATTAAGCATATGAAACGCCCCCAAGATTGCTAATATCAACGATTAATACCATCGGCACTTAAACGAGACTCCCGGCTAACTCGGCGATAGATGGGTTGATAGACCAGGGTCTGTAAATGGGACTGACTGCCCAATCCAGCGCCCCTCGGCTGATCTAGCCAGTCTTGGCAGGTCACCTCGCATAAATGCCGATTTTACCAGGACCTTTTGTTGCTAACTCGCACCCAAAGACGCTTGATCTTGCGGGGAAGGGGGGGAGAGGCAAAAGGTGCTGGTAATTGGGGACATGTCACTGGCTTGCAATTCTTGGTTGAACTCCTGTCTGATATCGCATGGGGCGAGTCGCAGTGTCGCATGTCTTGCAGTCGATATCAGATACGAAATGAGCCCGGGCTGGCCACCCGAACCGCAAATAACTTCGGGAACAAGAGAGGAACTTTTGGCAGGTTGGTCCTTTTGAAAAGTTCCTGTGCCATTGTGTTGGGTATTGCCGTGCTATCCAGTACGATAGCGTGCCGAAAACCCGGAATGCCTTTGATGGTCTAGCACGACTTTTATTGTAGTATTGGCGATGATCATCTTGGTGTTTTGGATATTTGAGTACAAAACATGTTGCATCGCCCTGCCAGATTGAGGTTTCATCGACATCCTCTCTTCTCCATGTTTATGTTTTAATTCCTTTGTTAAGCTA
Source organism: Fusarium pseudocircinatum (assembly GCA_013396035.1). NCBI lineage: Eukaryota > Fungi > Ascomycota > Sordariomycetes > Hypocreales > Nectriaceae > Fusarium > Fusarium pseudocircinatum. The sequence continues at coordinate 47,542 of JAAOAS010000271.1, forward strand.
AAATGTCTATCTCTGAGAAGGAGACCAAACCGGAGAGCCCTTCTTCCAAGGCGGATATCTATCCTGCTGATGAGAAGAGGGGTCTCCCTCAGGATGACAAGCATATGCATGATATTGAGATCATGTCGTCTGATAAGGTGAAGCAGCCGCTTGAGACTGCTGAAGATATCGTCACACATGTTATTCAGGTCGATGATGACCCTACCATGAACCCATGGACGATTCGCATGTTTGCCGTTGGTCAGTATACTACCTAACTTACTCTTAAGATGTAATGTGCTGATGGGTGATAGGTATTGGACTGTCGGCCTTTGGTGCTGTCCTCCAAGAAATCATGTACTTCAAGCCCCAAGTCGTCTACGTCTCCGTCATGTTCTTGACCGTCCTCGCTGAAACGCTCGGTACCGGTCTCGCGCACATCATCCCACGCTGGGGTCGCATCGGTCGTCTTCTCAACCCCGGCCCCTGGAACCGAAAGGAACATACCGCCGCTGTCCTCATGGCATCAGCCGCCTCAGTCTCAGCCTTGTCTACCGAGGCCTTGACTGTCCAGAAGCTCTGGTATGGTGGATACCCCTCCGTGGCAGCCGGCATCTTCGTCACCCTGTCGTCTCAGCTCATCGGATATGGTGTCGCTGGTATGATGAGAAGTGTTCTGCTTTACCCCACCAAGATGTTGTACCCTGCCAACCTTCCCATCACGACTGTCATGGAGACTCTGCATAAGCCCAAGTCAGAAACCAGGAAGAGATTCCAAGTCTTCTGGATTGTCTTTGTTGCCATCTTCTGCTGGGAGTGGTTCCCCGAGGTAAGTGCACCGACGCAAGCTCTCCAAGTCATGCTGACAATAGTAGTACATCTTCCCTCTCCTCTCCGCTGTCTCTGTCTTCTGCCTCGCCGACCGCCACAACCCCGTCTTCACAAACCTCTTCGGCGGCTCCCAAGGTAACGAGGGAATGGGCTTCTTGAGCATCTGCTTCGATTGGAACTACATCGCTGGCTTCGGCTCACCTCTCTGGATGCCCCTTCAGACACTCTTCAACAGTTATCTCGGCTATGTCGGCGGTATCGCCCTGTCTATGGGTCTCTACTATGGAAACTACTGGCGGGCAAAGGACTTTCCCTTCATGGCCCAGCTCCTCTACGATGGAGCTTCCAACACTACCACCCATATTCCTTACAACGAGACCTCCATCATGAACCCCGATTTTACCGTCAACAACGATCTTGTCGACCAGCAGGGCCTCCCTTACTTGACTGCCACCTACATCAACTATCTCATCACCTCCAACGCTGGTCTCACTGCCACAATCGTGCACATGCTTCTCTGGAACTATGCCGAAGTCAGCCTGGGATGGAGCTGGATTACAGTCGCCAAATTGAAGACGCTTCTTCGCCCTGAGACATATAAGTTCTGGCAGCATGTCGGTAAGCGCACCGAGGAAGAGAAGCAAAAGCTCCGCGACGACCCCACCATCGATCCTCATTACAAGCTCATGCTCGACTACGACGAGGTTCCCAACAGTTGGTACTTCGTCATCCTTCTCGCCAGCATCATCATTGGATTGTCTTGCTTGTATGCCATGAAGTCGACTCTCCCTTGGTGGGGATTTATCTTGGCCGTCCTCTTCCTCCTTGTAATAATGGTTTTTTTCGGTGCTCAATATGCCATTACTGGTTTCGGTTTCAACCTTCAGCCCATCTTCCAGATGTTGGCTGGCTACATGTTCCCTGGTCGTCCTCTTGGTAAGGGTATCCCAATCATTTGTATTGCCAGCAATACTGACCCTCTTAGCCAACATGTACTTTACTTCGTACACCTATAACGCTTTCACCCAGGGCACCCTTCTCCTTCGTGACCTGAAACTCGCCCAGCAGAACAAGCTCTCTCCCAAGGCCACTTTCACTACTCAGGTCATTGGTTGCATTCTTGGTGCCCTTCTAAACTATGTCATGATGATCAGGTAAGAGTCTACGAGCTAGGAATCTCGGCATCTGAAGCTAACTCGGTGTAGCATTGTTGACAACCAGGCCACCATCCTCATGTCAGCCGAAGGTACCAACGTCTGGAGTGGAGCGCAAGTCCAGCAATTCAACACCCTTGCCATCGCCTGGTCCATCGCCCCCAAGATGTTCTCCATTGGCGCTCGCTACGAATGGGTTACCATCGCCTACCTCATCGGCTTCGCCGCCCCCCTTCCCTTCTACTTCGCCCACAAGTTCTTCCCCCACATCCGAATCTTCTCTTACCTCAACATCCCCATCATCCTCTGGTACCTTGGTTACCTTTTCGTAGGACTCAACGCTTCCATCACCAGCTACTTCATCCTCGGTGCCTTTGGTCAGTTCTACCTCCGACGATACCGCCCCGAGTGGTTCGTCAAGTGGAACTACCTGATCTCTGCTGCTCTTGATGGTGGTACTCAGGTCATGGTCTTTATTGCGACTTTTGCAGTCTTTGGTGGTTCTGGAAAGGCGGTTGCCTTCCCAGAATGGGCAGGAAACAAGGTGAACAACTATGACTACTGCGCATTCAACGCGAACAGCTAAGCAAGGTTCGGAATTGAGTAGATATGAGCTGCAGAGCCTTCGATGTATAGAATAGCCAATGGAAAAGTTAGTATTACAATCGCCGTTTCACGTGGCATATTCATTTCAGTATTTGTTGCTTCGTTGGCGAGTTGTGATTAACGTCATTTCCACGTTAATCCCTAGGACATTAAACTCGAGCTGTTGGCTCTGAGAGAGGAGAGAACACTCCGTTTAAGAGAGCAACGCCATTACCAGAACTTGCTAGACTGACTGGACTTAGTATTACTGCCACATTGCACTGACGATCGTCTAATCCGTCTATATAGCGGGCTCTACAGGTTTCTGTTTCCCACGTGTCACAACAGACCGACAATATAGTGGATGCTGATTTACCTTTAATGCTGCTAGCAAGAAAACGCCCATCCACTCTCGCTCAAACCTGGAAGCAAGACAATGCACACACAAGGGGGCAATAAGACTGGAAAGATATGGCGTCTTTTATTTCCCATAATGATACTTTATAGCTGCAGTCCTCCACCCATAAAAAGATGCCAGGATTGTCTCATAATAACAAGGCCAGGCAGCCTTCTAAGACTTGTCGGCAACGAGCCAGCCTGCTCTGCCCGGCTCCGCAGTGTCATCACTTCGACGTCTGTCTTCAACCAGCCAGCCTGCTCTGCCCGGCTCCGCAGTGTCATCACTTCGACGTCTGTCTTCGACCAGCCAACCTGCTCTGCCCGGCTCCGCAGTGTCCTCAGCACGAGCCTTGGCGTATCAGCAATTGTGATGGACATATATTGATTGATAGTCAATAACTACCTCGATAGTTCCTGGGGAACGATTTCCCAGCGGAGAACCCAAGACTTGGGCTGCAAAAGCGACAAGAGTAAGGCTGTTTGTAATTTTCATCTTGGAGATATCGGCGAAAGGGTTGAGAGTTTTCTGATAAGAAGCTTGGATGGTGAAATTGTTGTGGCAGACTGGATTGTGATATATAAAGTGATGGGCATTGCAGCCTACTTATACTTCTCGCCAGCTGGTCCAGTTTGATACTTACCGGCGGTGCAAGCAGCATATTCAAAGGCCATACCAACACGATAACTCTCCAACCCATGTGACATATCTTTGCCCGGCGGCCGACCTTGCAGTTCCATTATGGTGAGTTGATTGAGATACGATATCTCCCTGGCAGAAGTTCTCAGAACTAGCCACCACTACGGAACAGGCGGATAGTTAGAGAAACAAAAGGACCTCCTAAGCGAGGTTATCTTATGGCGATCACCAGGCACTTGTGAAGAAGGGCAAAACGATGTCTTTCAAAGAGACTGAAACGCAACACAAGATTTCAACTGACCTTCCTAAAATGGATTAATCATTGATGTAGGCCATGTAGGAAGTTGAACCGTCCTATAAAGCGCTTACTTTGCAAAACCCAGTACGACGATATACGGTTACAAGGAGACATTTCTATAGAACAATTACACAGCTTGTGCTTTCGCTTAACCAAAAGACCAATTGATTCTGATAATGCTATAATATTGAAACATCTCGATCCCGTGAAAATCGGCGTAATGTATGCTTTTTTCGCGGCGTGCTCAGCGCAGACAGAGTTTCGGCTATTCGGCGTATCTTATCGACCAACCAAGTAAGGTGCGATGTGAATATCCTCAACCAACACGCATATGACGGCTATGCGGCCCATTGTGTCAACCAACATACATTCATGACGGCTGTTCGGCTCGCACGCAAACCCACTTGTCCTGAGGATATTTAAAAAATTTCGTATGACATAGCCGATCCTCCTTCTATAAGCCGGAAACTTCACCCTTTCCCAAGATCTTTCTCAAGTTCAACTTCAAGTTGTCATCATGGGTCAGTCCAAGGTTGATGACTCTCGCCTAGCCACCGATGCTCTCAGTAGCGAGGAAGAACTATTCTTACCAAAATTTGGCACTGCAATTAAAACCAAAAAGAAACACAGAACCCTGCATTGCATGCTCTATTTATGCATTCTCTTCATCATAGCCCTGGCGTGTTTGAGCACATATTTGGCCCTATCTCTCAAGGAGTCGAATCACAGCAATGCCACATTCAAAGATCATGTTTACTGTACGTTTACACCATTCAGAGACACCCTTCTTGAGATGAAGCTTTGGGAGAGAATTCTGAGTACTGAGAAACTTCTTGCAGCTCCCGTCGAGGAACTTGTGCAATACAAGAACCTAGTATTTACAACCGGCTTCGGCTCTGAGAGGACACCTTACCAGGGACCGCCTACCCCCGAGCGAGATGCTTTGTGGGATGATTTGTATCTGAATTGTGAGTTGAGGTTTGACTTGTCATTATACCAATGTCAACTAACATATTTCCCTCCCAAGTTGGCATCAGCCGAATTCCTCGCGACTCGGCTGTGAAGTTGATGAACAAGACAATTCCAATACCCGGCGAGCCAGGCCAATATGTCATTGAATTGAATGTTTTCCATCAACTCCATTGCTTGGTAAGGTGACACAAAGACATCGATGAGTTCGATGATACCCCCAACACGACTGAGCTCTGACACTGCCCAGAACATGATCCGCAAAAGGCTTTATATCGAAGACGGCAAATACGATCCCAACCATAAACTGACTGGAATCGAGCATCTAGAGCATTGTTATGATGCTTTACGGCAGAGTCTCATGTGCTCTGCTGACATAACCCCACTCCCATGGGTCTGGAGTGACAAGGCACAAGAAGCAAAGGAGGTTGCTCGAGTCACGCATACCTGCCGTGACTTCGATATTCTAAGAAATTGGGCTAGAGAACATGCCGTACATCATTTTGACAAAAAGACGCACGCACACGATGACCTAAATGATCATTAGTAAATGGATATCACTGTATACATTTCATAATATGAGGTCTAGACTGACAACCTAATGGAGTTGAGAAATATCCCCCAACCCCTTTAGTTGCAGGTTAGTCAACGAGGGTCCGTACTTGGATGAACGTTTTGTTAGGCTTCTTAAACTTATTGGGCAACAAAGCTTTGATAGGCGATTATCAGCTCCCAGTCACAGGTCTCAGATACAAACGACACATTTGGCTTAGTATTTCGGCACTACTGTGAAATAGGATGCAGACGTAGGAATGATCGTGGTAAGTTGGTAAAAGGCTGCGGGATACGAGGTTTTGAGTTCGTTCATGCGTCAGAGCACGCTGCACCTAACGGGAGTTGAAGAGGCGATGCATGCGTGAAGCATGCATCATCTCCCTTGATATGAGGCGGATTGCTCTTTTGAGTTGACAGACCTAGCAACTGATGCTTGGGTGACGGGCCTTGTTTCATTGTTGCTTCCATTAGCGGTAGGCCGACAGCTCTAGTTAGACTGAAAGCATGCTTCCTTCGCAGATTTTAAGGCAGTGGCATGTAGTTTTAGTCGGTCGCTATCATCGCGAATTTCTGTAATAGCGCGAACGTTAAGATAAGGAGAACGAAGGAACCGATCTGTTTATGGGGATAAAACCTATTGAGTCTACAAGCCCGTTTCATCTGCTGTCACAGTATATTGCTGACCCTTCGCCACAATGACTACATCTGCCAGTGCCAGATCGCCAAGTTTGCCAGATGCATATTTGCAGGTGAGGCTTATAGCTAAGAGCTAAGTCCAGTAGACAGAACATCATATATGTAATACTTCTAGCATTTTGAATCGCATGGCAGATGGAAATTACTGGTTGGAATCTGGTCACCAACTTGATAGAGACACAAATTTGAGAGTCGACTAAAGATCTAATGTAATGGCAATATCGGTCTGCGTTGTCTGGCTGTATAGCTATTGATGTAACCTCTTGCCCTTCCCAGACCATAAGCCATCACCAAAAGTGCCATGCTTCGTCCCATTGGACCCAATGTACTGCAGCGGAAACCATAAGCTGCCAGAGATTGCCCTCATGCTATAGCCTGTCTGTCACTAAAATCCGAGATCCATCTCACTCTTCGTCATACTATGGCTGCTGTCCGCTCGACTGGGGTTCCTTATGAATTGGAAACATAGAGCTCCATTTTTCATACTCCTTTTCGGTCAGAGCCTCTTTGTACCATTCGTTTCGTCGGCCCAAAAAGGCCTAATCTTGAGCGCAACGCTCCATGTTTAAGAGCGCGACCAGGGCCTTTCCGCCCCGGGTAATCGCCAGGCGTAGAAGTGAATTCCAGTCGTAGTTGTTGCAAGCATCTCGGTCGTTCTGATTGATAGGATGACCTGCCTCCTTCGCAGTATGACAGACCGAGTTTGCCAGCTCCTTCCAATCTGAGATCTCGTGATCCTGCATTCGCCAATGACTTTTGAGAAACGCGATCAGCTGGTCCCCTGATACGTCTACCGTCGGGGTCTTCAATGCCTTTTGCAAATCCGTCTCAAGCGCCTCCAATCCTTTCTCTCTTACTGCCTGCGTAGGATCGACTCGAGACCGAAGTTGGGTCTCGTTAGCCATGAATCCAGCGTTCATAGTGGCGACGGTGACAGACGGAGCTTTGCGCAACTTGGCTACGCTTTGGACCATGAGCGTATAATTGTCCATCTCGTGGTCTCGGCAAGCAAAAAGTCGGTTTGTATGCTCCTTGATCACGGCAGCTGTTTTCTGGTGAGCCTTTGGTAGGCTTAAAGCTATGGTCTCGATGGCCCGGATCGTCCGTCGGGCTGTATCGGTCTCGACGGTAAAAGTTTCTTTGTTGGTTTCGTCTTCCACCTCTACCTGTGGGAGCATCGGGGCCGCAAGTAATCGCGAGTCCAAGTTAAAGCCCTCTGATTTTGCCCATCGGTAGAGGACACTCCGGCGAGCCTTGGAGATGAGTGGGAAGATCTCTTCTGTGACCTCTTCTTCGACGGTCGACCCAAACATTTCCTTCGTGCTGTCTGGGTCCATCAGCTGATCTAGCCAATGCGCATTTCGTCGGTCCCATTCTTCGGCTGTGATGACCTTTGTAATCGGTGCTGTTGGAAGACTCGGTCGGAATAGGTAAGGCTGCCAGAGCTTCGTGGGTGCTTGCTGGATATTGAAGGCGTTTGCTGGAACTGGCACTGGGATGGCTTCCGGGAGCCTCTTGCGCTTTTTGGCGTCTCTTGTTTTCTTTGATGAATGAGTATCCGTTGGCTGTGTAGAGTTTGTCGGACCCATGAGGCTCGAGGGATTCTTTTCCTGATTTAAACTGACATCAAAAGCGCCGGCCGGCTTGGGATGGACAGACTCGTCGTGATCCATCGGTGCGGCTTGTAGTGTCGAATTCTCTTGTTCGTCTGGTGGGTTAGTAAAGACAGATTCTCATTGAGAGGAGTGCCAGTTCACGATACCTTCTGCAGAGTTCTTCGTGAACGAAGCTGAACTGTTGTTATTGTTCGTATCGTTTGGCACCGCAAGTGTGGGCGCTGGGGTCCCGCTGCTTGGCTCCGAGGTCTGATCTTGTTGCTGCGATCCAGACGTCGTCCTGATGCCGCAGTACTTTCAAAAGTTCAGTAACTGATGCGCCTTGATCTGTAGATAGTATAAATGAACTCTTATTATAATATAATAAGATGCGCGTTGTGGGTGGCCGACCCAAGTCACCTCCTGATGTGTTGGAGATGTTGTAGGAGGCGAGTTTTTGGTGTTGTGAGAAAGTGGGTCTGAATAAGATATGGGAGCAACCAAAACAACATCTCCTGGATATACCGTTCGTCCTGTCTTGCCGATGGAATTCCAGTCGACTATGCCGCAGATTTTGGCAGACCAACAAGACATCGAAAGACCGTGCAAAGATCAGTGTTCACCTGGCATCTGCCAAATATCTTTACAAGACGGCCGATCATCCTGGCGTCGTCCAGTCTCTGAAGTGTGTATTTAAATAAACAGGGCGCTATCAAGTTAATAATTCCCTTGAAGTTGGCAGTCTGATGCAATGAAACATTAGCAAAGTAGATAAACACCGATAACTCTAATCAGACTCCTGGCCACAGCTTTCACGGGCTCATTGAGGTGCGTACTCAGACGAGGTGATGTTGGGTGGGTTGGGTCGTGACCAGGTCTGCCCCATCCCCCTGAGGAAGACACAGATCGCATCACGGAAAGAATAATATGGCACCAGCTGCACCGAAGACTACTCCAGATACCAACGAAACCCCGTTCAGCAACAACGCAGACCGGAACAGATTAGCGTTGATGCAATTTTCCATCTGTCAATCGTCACCTTGGGTCAAGTGCTAACTCATGGCGCTGATAACATTGCGATCATACCGACCGCCACCAACTTCCTGAAAGACATGCAGATTCTATAGCCCTGGCCAAGATTGCACATTATCACCGACAGTATCGATCCCTCGACATCACAAGCCAAGAGATGGATCAGGAAGTTCTGAATCTACGCCAGACAAAACTCATTGCAGATTGTTGTCCGCTCAAGCATATCGTTGCAAGATTCCCCCAGGAAATGCAAAGCGAGTGAATCTCATTCTAAGCCCAGATCAGCTCGCCTATTTTAATCAAGAACGACGACGGTACGGATGATCACGATCAGATTCAGATTATCAGTGGAAAGTGCGGCTCATCGTCTAAACTCATCTTAATTCATTATGACTGTCCTAAATTTCTTCAAAGGCTTTGCTGAAGTAGTCCTAAAGTCATTATAAAAGTTGCCATAAGTCCATCCTCCTCGAAGAATCTTTGCAAATAAGAGTCTTTACATTTTCAGTCTTGATTCATCTGGACCGTCAAATTCGTCTTCCCCAACAAAATCTTCCATATCCCATTCTTCATTGGTGTCAATGTCATTCTAATACCTAGATTTGAAACGCAGTGTTTCTATCCGTTGGTCAAATGGTCGAAGGAGAATGGTCTCGTCGACCAGATAAAGCGGCATCCTGGCATCTGCCACAAGCTGCTCCAACGTGGGGTAGTCGACCTCCGCAAAACTGTGCTTCAAAATTGGACGATCGGGTTTCGATAAGGATATTGTTGATAGAGTTGTCTTGACCTGTAGCGTCTTGGAGTTTAGTACCCATCCTGTGCGCATCTGCCGGCCATGGACGCGAGGCGCGATGGCAAAGGTCAGAGGGTTTCTCTCTATGCTCGATGTCGAGCGGCAGGCCAAGAATCTCGCTGTACTTTTCCTTCATAACCACCTTCTGGCCGTAATCCTAGTCATAATCACCATCCGGCCAACGCAGACCTGAAAGATGCATTCAAGGTAAAGTGTTTCAACAGAATCAGCAGTCTCGCATCTCCTGTTGCAACACTTCTGCATGATCTGCCGTCGTTTGAACGTCATGGTGTAGCAAGCTTTCCACCTCCAGTCGGTCGGCACGCAATTTGGATGGTAAGAAAATGGGCCTCCCTAGTAGTGAGGAAGTGAGACATTCGTCCACCTCTCGATCTCTAGAATAATACTGTTGATCTGGAGAATCGGCATCTTCCATCGGTGGTTCTAAGTCAACTTTCCAGAGCGATAGCGGTGCTGTGGCGGATCTTGGTTACTTCCTAGATGAGGCTTGCCAGAGATCCATTGAATGAGAGCAGAGTCAGTTTCATGTACTTGTAATTGAATTCAACATCAACACACGAGACTATATACAGCACAACTATATATATACCAGAGAAGACACAGACATCATCTCCATCATTCATTCATCCACTCGTCATCTTGCCACCGACATCTCCGCTTAACACCCAGAAGGAAGAGCAAAGCTCTCAGTGCGGCTGGAAGCACTGTACTTGGCACCAGTTCCGAGACCGCGCTTAGCGAAGCCCTTCCAGATCTCGCACTTGTTAGCGCCCTTGGTAAGAGCGGTGTCGGCGTCGATGATGGCGTCGCGGGCCTGGACCATGTTGGGGTTGCAGGGTTGCCTATCAACAGTATTAGCAAGATATCATTGCTAAGAGGTCTAGGGAATACTTTCAAGCTCATTCCGGATACTACCAATTGCATGGTCAAATATCTGCCATCTGTAGGAACGCCGTTGGTGAATTTGGGCTCATCGGCATCACTGTTCCCGTGCTTGTCGATGAGGTTCCACATAACCTCATACAGGGCAGTAGCCCAGTAAGTACCGATAGCGTGGACTCCACTGAGACTGTTAACACTCTTGTAAGTGTAGGGGTTAGTGGTAAGACTGGTGCTGTAAGGATAAGCGCGGATGCCAGCGGCGTTGTTGTACACCCAGTCACCCATGACCTTGTTGCTGGCGCGGGTATCCTTGGATGTTGTGTGGATAGCAGTAGCCATGAAATCACCCCAACCCTCACCCATACCACCGGATTCACCACCAGGAAGACAGCCGGAGTTAGCGGGGCCACCGGTGAGACGGTTGGACAGACCGTGGGTGTACTCATGGATAACAACACCAGCGTCGAAACTGCAGTCGCGCTGGGGTGTGCTGTAAGTCCAGAGGTACATTCGCATACGGCCGGGCTGGCCATCAGCGGGAGTAGCGAAGTTGGCATTGTTGGTGCCGCTTCCGTCCTGGGCGTTGAGGATAACAAAATCGTTTCCTACACCACCCTGGCCATTGTTGTTGGTCTGGAAGTTACCAGCCTGCTCGGTAAAGCCAAGAAGGTAGAGGAGATCGTGGTACTTGTTGGCGGTGTAGAAAAGCTGGGTGATGGAGGCATCGCGGTAGCTGGTGGGGGTGGTGGTGCTGGTGGAGTAGTCGTACTCGAACTTCAGCGAAGGGCTATCGGGACGGTAGTTATTCAAGTAGGTGGAGCCCCCTGAAGGATTAACCTGGCTAATCTAGCATAATGTTAGCTTTGTTCCGCCACATGTCAATTTGTAAACTCACTCCGTTGTTTCCGCGGGTTGTGGTGTAGTTGTTTGAGCCATCGCTGAGCCAGGTGAACTCGGAAGCCTCGAGGTTCCAGGGGTTCGTAACAGTGGTGCGAGATCCCTTGGAAGGGTCGTTGACACCCCAGGGACTACAATGGAATGGTTAACTCTATTCCAGTTCTCAGATTTTGGGAATACGTACTAGACCTTGTATGTAGCCTCGTTGACATAGTCGACAACACCGACAACCTCATCAGTCTTGGCAGCGTTGACATAAGTCAACAGCCAGTTGTCAACAATATCAGTCTCAACTCTCCAAGTGAGCTTGAGCTCCTTGCTCTCATCAACAAGGTAGGTGAGCTTAGCCTCGGGCTTGCTGACAGTACCCTTGGTACCAGTGAAGGTATAATGGTTCTTGCTCTTCTTCTCCGCCTTGGCCTTCTCAGCCTCGACAGGGAGAGACAGGACATCAACAGTGTCCTTGAGAGCGTCGACAGGGTCCTTCTCGTCACGCTTGGTGAGGGGTCCGGGAATCTTGCCATCGTAGAAGCTGTTTCCGTAGGAGAAGACCTCGCCATCAGCACCAATCTGTATCAGTGTCAGCACATTCCAAGTTCCCGGAAGTCTCTAAAATACCCACGTTTACGTTGAAATCAGCATTGTCGATGTCAATACCGTTAACCGTCTGGCGAAAATGAACGTGACTAATTCCGTTTGCTCCAGTGTAGTGATCGTTGACCATACGGAAAGTAGCCTTGGGGAAAGTCGACTTGACCAAGTCCGTAGCAGTCTCGGTGTAATCGGCGCGCTTGGTGACGACCTTGGCACTGACATCATCAGGAACCTCGTCCTGAGCAACATATTCGGCCATAGGAGGAAGCTTGAAAGCTTCCAGGTCAATGCCACGTTTGCTCAGTGGTGAAGGGTTAGGAGCCCTTCTGCTGGGATGAGCACCAGCGAGGCTGGAGAGGCCGATGAGGAGGAGAGTGTCAGAGAAACGCATCTTGATGAGTTGCACTGGAGTGAAGTGCTGAGATGATGATGTTCGTGAAGTTCAGATAAGCATGTTCGAAGGATCTATTATATACTTCTACAATCTACAATACTATGCTTCCAGTCCTTCACGCTTCTATCCAACTTCCCAATTCAACCGGGACTTTTGTATATCTTGGCCTCGATCATCCAGAAGCTCATAACTACCCACTGACCTATTCTGGGATATAAGCGCTGCAAGAAGGGTCTTTTGTCCAGGCACTATTTCGCAAACACCACCGTCATGCAACATTGCTATCTGCGGTCACTTGTTCCTGGCCCTCAGTCCCGCTAAGGGTTAGCACGTCATCTTTGCAATATCTCGGCGGCAGCGAGATAGGAAGGTCTTCTCGGACAAACAACAGCCGAGGGAATAAACGGCTCGGGACGAACCATCGTAGATTTGCACTTTGGGGAAAGGGTGCGGAGTGTATAGCCTGATTTGGTATGTATGCGCCGAGGACTAGTAACTAGTGAGTATTGCAAGCTTAAGAGTAAGGTTAAGCATGATAAACCTTCTTAGCACATCTTCGGAGCATTTAGGACGCTAGAAACTAAGTGGTGCAGCCGTAGATATGATCATACTAGCATAGGAAGTGAATGGGTTGCGAACAAAAGACACTATCTGCCATCTCAACACCACTATCCAAGCAATCATACCCCAAAAGGAAGTCCATAGTCTAGACGACTACACCGCAATATACTCTGATCTGCAAGATAAAGACGCCAGGCTATTTCTGCACTCTGCAAGCGCCATGACGGCCCCTGCGTCTTCTTGGCACAGGTTCTTTTTGACGAACGACATCCGTGTGATCTACCACGGCATCCCTGCACATCTGGGGACCTTCCATGTTGGGCCATGTCTCCCGGCAATACCACCCTCAACGCGGAGACGGTGGACCAATCAATTGTCACTCCGCTGTTTATGACTTGCAGCAGAGATGATTGTTATCAGTGGTAAAGAGGGGTAGTTGGGAAGTTGCGAGATTTATTAAGGCTCGCTTGGGTATGTGAACTGCCTTTTACATGCTGTGCTATGATGTTCTGATTGATATCATGCCGCTTTTGATATGGAAGGTAGTATTGCTTGTTAAGAGAATGCATCACGCGTCTATTTGCGAGTCAGTAACACGATGTTGTATCTTGCAGATACGAAGCGGTTTCATTATCAGCCTTGCTTTGTGCCATAGCGATAGGAATCCAAGAATGCTGCCGCCTTTCACGCTCATGTACACGAGTTTTCAGTGCTGATGAGTTCTGGTCGAGGTTATCATACGAGCGACAAGAGTTCTGGCTTTCTTGATGCCAGCCTGCCAACTTGTCGAATATCCCCTCGTCCGAGGGACCATCGTCGGATGACTTTAGTGATAGATCCCATCGACCTGCCAATCTTGTCAAGCTTCGTGACTGCTACTGGCCAAGACTTCCCCACGTCTTGGCTTTTCAGGTCAGAATGGTCTGTGGGTTCGCATGACCCTGTCAAGACTCGGCATACATTATGTACTATCGAAGGATGTGTCAAGTGCACAGGGCAACTTGAAAGGAGTAGCAGATGACTATCCAGATCACATGTCAAGACTCGTACTCATTCTATATGCTGATTCCCATACTATACCATCAGATTTTCAACCCGCAAGTTGTAACATCAGAGACACTGTCTGGATCGTCTTCTGGTTGATGAAGAGTGAGGGAAGCACTAATAATAATGGTATAAAACATAGATTACTCGGAAGTCATTTCCATTTCTTCTTGTATATTAGAAATAGTTTGATTTGATGTGACACATCGCGCATGAGACGTTGTTTGCTCTTCCAGCTCAAAGCATGAAGTTTGACTCTACATAACCTATAGTCGACCTCAGTGAAGTCCGTCTTCTACACATCGGCATCACCGTAGCCATCAAGGATAAAGGATATCCTGCGTGAAAATTCCACAACAGATAGTAAGGCGGAACTAGGAATGTGAGATTCGATATGGATGTCCTTGATTCTCAAGGATAACGCATATCTGACAATTGGTAAAATTTGATTCTGGCACTAACCGACAAAAGATGCGACAGGGCTCTTCGTCTCTCAAACACCTCAACCTTACATCAGTATGAAACACATCTATAAATGTTTCGAGACTCTTTAAAGATTTTGTGTTCCTTGTATTAGAATAAACACTGCTTCATATCGAGGGATCTCAATGGTTAATTGGCTCTAGCTGCCATCGGCCAAATTGGCCGTTGCAGCCCCACTTTTGAGCCGGCGAATTTGGACTTGAGAAATTCGCCGTGATTGATCGCGACTACACCATGGGAAGCGTTCGGGAACACTAGTAAAATATGGAACTCATAAGCCAATCTGGCCGTTGGATTCAAGTAAATAGAGCATGTCAAAGGAAGACTGGTATTTGTTATTACCAGGAAATTGCCTATATAAAGACTTCACGTTCAGGCTCTTGACCAAAATCATTACCAACCACCAATACACAGTCTTCACACAATTCAAATTGCCTATCATGTCTCAAACTCTCGCTCTTGTCACCGGCTCAACGCAAGGCATTGGACTTGCAGTTGCCAAAGAACTCGCCATCAAGCATAACTACCATGTCCTCCTCGGCGTTCGAAACACCAAAGCCGGCGAAGAAATCGCCTCTGGTCTCCGAAAGGACGGCCATCAAGCTTCAGTCGTAGAGCTTGATCTCACCTCTCCCGAGTCCATCGACAAGGCAGTTAAGCATATCGATGAGCAGTACGGACATCTCGATGTTCTCATCAACAACGCTGCTGTTTTGCTCGATTTTTACAAGGACCTTTCGACCTGGGATCTCTTCTCCAAGACATTCACAACCAACGTCATTGGAACAGGCTGTCTTACAGCAAATATCCTTCCTCTTCTTCGCAAGGCAAAGAATGCTCCACCTCGCATTGTCTTTGTCTCAAGCGTCATGGGCAGTCTCACCAAGGCCACTGATGAAACTACAATCTATTACAACATTGACTACAAAGCCTACGACGCTAGCAAGGCAGCTGTTAATATGCTCATGCTCAACTTTGCTCGGGAGTTGCATGATGTGGGCGGAAAAGTCAATTCTGTTTGTCCAGGGCTGGTAAAGACGGGCTTGTCGGGTTATCATGAGTACGGAACGACTACTGAAGTTGGCGCTGAAAGGATCGTGCAAATGGCGACGATTGGGGAGGATGGGCCTACCAGGACCTTTAGTGATCGCAGCGGAGAGCTTCCTCTGTAGATGGAACTGTATCATATGATGGTAGTTTACTGATAGTGTTTCCGGCGGGATTGGATCCCTACGTGGGTCCTGGCCGCAGGATTTTAGCCTTAAATCCGAAGACCTTTTCTGCTTACCAACCTGCGCTCATTCTCCTCCATGCCATCCTAACTCGCCAAAATTCGTATTAATTACAATGGACATAATGTCAGAGCCTCTGTTCTTCCAAACGTGCCAGTTATGTGACAAGGCTTTCACTCAGGGTATATCCGCTCCTAGCATTCCCCGTCAGTTGTTGACCGCCATTAGAGCACCCATACAAGCGACACGTTAATTATTGCCGCCGCGCTCAAAATCAACGCAAAGGACGCCCAAAGTCTTGCACTTCGTGCAGAATAGCTAAGGTGAAATGCGATTTTGGTCAGCCGTGCTCGAGATGCATGAAGAAGGATCTACGATGTACTTTTGGTCGAACAATTGGCAATGGAGCTGCGGCGTCAATTGAGCACCGCCAGGGCCTCAATACTCATTCGAGTATTGAGCTGGATGCTATCGATGACCTCATTCCGCGTGAGCCTTCAGGTAATTCCTTTGAGTTGGATGAATTCGCAGGTGGCTTCACCTCGACGCTGGATACTTTGGTCACCGACACTTCCGAACTCATGCCGACTTTTCTGGACATGTTCCCACTCAGCGTAACCATGGATACCCAGATCCAATCGCCACGAAGATCACTCAGCTCCAAAGGCGATTTAACACGCGTATCTCATCGCCTTTCAAGCATGCAGCACGCCTCCAGAGTCATCATGCAGATGCTTTACGCATATCCTCAGATGATGCTCCGTCGGCAAACGTTCCCGCCGTTCATTCATCCCCATTGGCATCTGAAAGCTCTTCCTGAGACGTTGGGTAATTGCGTGGCAATTTCTCAGCTGTTTGCAGCGAGAACACCGGAAACACAGCCGTTCCTGTGGAGGATGGTTGCTGCTGAGGAGGAGCGCTTTCGGGAAATTTCTGCTAATACGAAGCAGTCACATACGTTATCTCCTCGTGAGTTGCATCTGTGTCTGGAGGCTATGATTATCTACATGATGATGTCGATGAGCGAACCTGATTCAGAAAGCAAAGAGCGAACTTCCAGGCTCTTCGAAACAGCTGAGGTCAGCGTTGTCAACCCTCACCGTGAATATTTAGTTAACTCCATATTAGCTTATCGGCTCCCGATTTCTTGATCATACCGGTAGTTACTCGACCACTGAAATATCTGAGCCAAGTTCAACATGGCAAGACTGGATATTCGCGGAATCGCGTCGCCGAATGTCATGTCTCTGGCTGATCATAGGCTGCGTAATTACCATTGAGAATGGGAAGAAATGTAGCATATGCAGCGACATGTGCAGTCTTCCTCTCCCATCGAGCAAACTATTATGGGAAGCGAGAAGTATCGAGGAATGGCAGACGGAGAAGGCTTTCTATGACATGAGCTGTCCTTTTGCGACACTGGGTGAGCTCGTTGAAGCGAAAGCAAACGCAGGGAATCCAGTTGAGGCGCAGAGGCTGCAGAGTTGGGAGATGGGGAACGATAAGATGACGGCCATGTTGAATATTGCTGTTGAGTTTGTATGGGGCAACGTTTTGTAACGGTTGGCTACCTATCATAACGAACTGTTTTCACACTGTATTACCGTGCGAACCCCTAGAGCCACTAAAGCCGCAGTGGGCTGCTCCACTGAGGGGTGTACTCTTGTATCGGCATTGGGCGTCAAGAATCGTGCGACGAGTCTCGAACTGAAGCCGCGCCAACTTCCACTGTGATGGACGGAAGATTGGATCCAGCAAGTGGCGCGTTTGCACCAGAAAAAGCAAAACTCCAAAAATAGCGGACTGGGACAGAAGCCGGAGCCATGATTGCGTCAGATACGCCTGGTCACGTGCAGTACATCACTTTCGCGTTTTTGAGTTTGTCCCGTTGATAAATCTGGCGCGGATCGATCCACGTACTGCACACCTGTCATGTGGGTACTCCCAGGGCTCCCGCAAGCACGCACTGACATCATAATAGGCAGATACCTCGTTCATCCACGCGACTTATACCCAGAATGAGAGGTTCAGCCCCTCCGACTTACCCTCTTACTCCGGCACCCCAGGGAACCAAGAGAAAGGCCAGTGATGCGGCCCCGACAAGTGAGAATGACGACCAGTCACAAACGCTCCCTCCTTCGCCCAAACGGACTCAACGCGAATCATCATTCCTCAGCGTTTCATCCGGCGACGGCAATGACAATGATGCCCTACATCACCCATCGGCACCGCCCGGCGCTCGACCTGTTATCAATAATGAACCAACGCTTTCTGCTGAACAACGGCAACTAGTCGACGCCATCGTGCACGGCCAACGCAACGTTTTTTTTACTGGCTCAGCTGGCTGCGGTAAATCTACCGTTCTCAGAACCGCTATTCGAGAGCTGAGGGAACAGCAAAGGAAAGTCACCATCTGTGCACCCACTGGCCGCGCGGCGGTTCAAATTGGTGGCATGACTACCTACTCTTATATGGGATGGGCACCCAAATTATTTGAGGGAGGAATAGAGGGGCTCAAGGGAGCAAGCTGGAAGAAAACCGTGAGAAAGCGTCTCAGAAGAACGGACGTGCTGATCATCGACGAGATCAGCATGGTCAGCAGCGATTTCTTAAACCGCATGAATGCGTGTTTGAAAGTGGTGAGAGCGGACAAGGGACATTTGCCCTTTGGCGGCATCAAGGTCATCGTCACTGGGGACTTTTGCCAGCTAGCCCCCGTCAACCCTTTCGAGTTCTGCTACATATGCGGTGCGCGTCTTACAGCCAACAAAGTGACTGGTATATACAGATGTCCCAAATTCAGTGGCCATGGATCCTGGGCAGATGAGGACAAGTGGGCCTTCAGGAGCTCTGCATAGGCTGAGGCCAACTTTGCCTGTTTCAATTTGAGAGAAATCCATCGTCAGAATGACCCTGTATTCGTGAGAATGTTGGAGAAGTGTAGACTCGGGTTTCCCTTTACCGAAAAAGATATCGACCTTCTCATGAACCACGACTGCGAATTTGAGGATGCACCACAGCTCCTCTGCACAAGGAAAGAGGTCGACCCTATTAATCGAGACAAGTTCAAAGCAATCACGGGATTCCCGAAAAGACAGTATAGAGTCGTTGATGGCTTTGATTGCAGAGAGCGGCATTTTCATGAGTTCAAGCGTTACTTCAACGAGCTACCCAATACTACACTGGCGGTTCATGAAAATCACCCACTGGACCCAGTCGTGAATCTCAAGGAAACAATGCAGGTCATGCTTCAAGTGAACCTGGATATCCGAGCTGGACTTGTCAACGGAAGTAAAGGCGTTATTTGCGGCTGGGAAAAAATCGACCTAATTAGACTGCCCGAACTCACCGGAGACCACTCCGATGTCCGACAACATTTTGTAAGAAATTTTACTCTTGAACACCTACGACTCTACCCCGATGCGGAAGATCAATTCTGGCCAGTCGTGCGCTTCAACAATGGAAAGACCCGGACAATTTACCCGTGGTGTGTAGCAAACCCGGTCGGCCTTGAGGAGCCTTTTTCCTTCCTGCATATAACGCAAATCCCTCTTGTTCCTGACTGGGCCATCACGGTCCATAAGAGTCAGGGCATGACTCTTGAGCGCGTTATTGTGAATTTGACTGAGGCCTTTGCGGAGGGGCAAGTGTATGTTGCGCTGTCGAGAGCGACGAGTCTTCGCGGCCTGAAAGTTGAAGGTAGTGCGCAGGGGCTCACGGTAGGACAGGGCGGGAATGAGGAGGTCCGTCAGTTTCTTGCAGAAACTTTTGGCACAGGGACCTTTGAAGGGCTTGAGGATGAGGAAGACGGAGAGTCATAGAGGGACAAAGAGGTGCGGTATGGGGCAGTTGTTGAATATGGTTTCCTGTTTTTGTGGTCTTACATCAGTAATTGTACATGAATGATATTATGTTGGAGCGGCTTTGATATTCTTTCGTGTTTCGTAGCCATTGACTTATTAATAATGGATGATGTATTTGTGACAGTCTAAATGTCCAGATGTATCCATTACTAGGAGAAGTATTCCTCGTGACAGCTAGATTCCCATTATGGTCAGATCATTCTCAAAACCCCAAGGTATCGACTTCAAGTTCGACAAACTGTCTTGGCCATTTATCAGCGTCTTAAGCCTTGATAGGCTAGGTTACGTGCGAGACGCCACCACACGTTTAGAGTTTGGCCTGTAATAAAGTGGTCGCGCCGCCCTCTTCCATCCCAAAGCTTCATCTACGCGATCGATCCGATCACTGTGTCTTACGCCTATCTACGTGCCTTGTGGGTTCCCCTAGTCTCCCGTTCACCGCAAGCATGCATTGACATCGAACACAGTTACCTCATCCATTCCTACCCCAGCCAATTACTACTAGTACCCTTCCCATGCCGAGAATGAGAGGCCCTGCCCCAAGCACTTTCCCCCAGAGGGACTCCCGTAGGGCACCGCTTGAGAGGAAACGCGACACCAATGCGCAAGCTCCGATATCTTCCAGCGAACCCAAGCGTTTTCAGCGATCGTCTTCCTATATCAGCATCCCCTCCTCATCCGACGAAGATGGTGCGCCCAAAGCCAAGTCGTCAAGCCGCGCCAAAGCGAAGTCCTCGCCTCAACAACCAAGGTCGAACAAGAATACAATGGCGAACTTTCTAGCCATGGGAAAGCAGAAGCCGGCGCAGACCCTGCAGCAAAGGCCACAGCAGATGCCATCTCAGAAGCCGCCGCCGAAGTCATCACCGCCAAAGTCATCACCGCCAAAGCCATCGCCGTCGGAGCCATCGCAGATGCCGCCGCGGACCCTACAGCAAACGCCATACCAGATGCAACGCGAGATCCTCCTAGAAAAGATACGGCAGCTTGAACAGGAGATCTCAGGGCAGCCCTCGCAGCAGGCCTCACACCGGATTCTATAGCAGATTCCACAGGCGCCGCCGCCGATGCCCGTACTTCCGTCTTATCCCTCGACAAGTGGTCCCACCGACAATGAGAACGACTTCTTGACGTTGACTCAGAGTCTGAGGTTGACTTGGTGCCTGAGCCAACTCTATACAAAGAGCAACAGGACCTTCTCGATCTCATCATGTCAGGGAGGAATGTCTTCTTTACTGGCTCAGCGGGATGCGGCAAGTCCACAGTGCTCAAGGCAGCATTCAAGAAGCTTCGAGCGGAGGGTAAAATGGTTCACATCACCGCGCCTACCGGTCGAGCCGCCCTTGGAGTCAATGGCGTGACTACCTGGTCCTACACGAGCTGGATAATTGACGATATGAAGCTCCCCGTAAGTGAGCTCAAAGGTCTTTCACATCGCCCAACTGTCAAGGAGCGTCTCCAGAAGACGGATGTTCTTATCATCGATGAGATCAGTATGGTCGAAAACCATCATTTCCAGCGCATCAACAAATGCCTCAAGAGTGCACGATGCTGGTCACAACAACACAATGACTACAGCCCAAACACTCCACCGTTCGGCGGCATCCAACTTCTTGTCACTGGCGATTTCTGTCAGTTATCTCCAGTCAAGCCTTTTGAATACTGCATGTATTGTGGCTCACGTACAATTGCGGATGCTGAACGGAACCCGACTGAGTGAATTGTGACTCGCATAGACCCTGCGGTCCATCCTATGTCAAGGATCAGTGGGCCTTCAGAAGTGCTGCCTGGGAAGAAGCTAATTTCACTCATTTTCATTTGAAAGAGATTCATCGTCAGTCAGATCAGTCTTTTGTGAAAATGCTTCAGAAGTGTCGACTGGGCATACCATTTTCTAAAGCAGAAGAGAAGATGCTGCTCAGGCAAAATCCCGACGATCCGAAGTTCCGAAACGTGACAAAGCTTTTTGCCTACAAAAAAGCCGTACAAGCAGAGAATAGAAAAAGCTTTGCAAATTTGCCTGGAAGAAGTACCATCTATGAAGCCATTGACGGCTTCGATTGGAGACAAGACCATACAGAACTCGAACATTACAAGCAAAGAGCTCGAAGGGATAAATATTCCGATGTCCCCTATGTAGAGGGGACTCTAGAACAGTGCAAGGAGAGTCCATTGGATGCCTACGTGGA
This sequence comes from Fusarium pseudocircinatum, assembly GCA_013396035.1. Lineage (NCBI taxonomy): Eukaryota > Fungi > Ascomycota > Sordariomycetes > Hypocreales > Nectriaceae > Fusarium > Fusarium pseudocircinatum. The sequence continues at coordinate 69,228 of JAAOAS010000271.1, forward strand.
GATGAAAGTCAATGCACTGGTGATGCTCAAGATCAACCTCGATACAGAGAAAGGCCTCGTCAACGGAAGCCAAGGCATCGTCGTCGGCTGGGAACCCCATGACCCTGCCAAACTCCCAAACACGAAAAAGGCCACCCTCTTGAACATAGATATCCTTGCTGGTCACCATGCTGACTGGCGAGCGAAAAAGATCCAAATGTACGCAGAGAGGCGCGGGATTAGGCAATGGCCGATTGTTCGGTTCAACAACGGTGTTACACGCACGATATATCCATAGGTAATGGTCAACACGCTCGGAGCGACGGAGCCGTACTCGGTGCTCTACAGGACACAGCTCCCGCTGGTTCTCGCGTGGGCCGTCAGTATTCACAAGTCTCAGGGCATGACGCTGACTCACGTCACGACGGACCTTTCACAAGCATGGGATCAGCCGTTGAAGTATGTCGCGTTATCGCGCGTGACGAGCCTTGACGGTCTTGCCATTCTCAAGCCTGGGGGGTGGAATAAGGGTAAAAGCCGTAAAAAGGCGTTGGTGGTGAAAAAGACGTCATCCCACGAAGTGAGGGAGTTTCTTGAGGACAAATTTGGGAGAAGTGTGTTCACAGAGCTGGAAGGAAACAGATGATGTACAATACTTTATATAAAGCAAGCGAATATGTTCAATTGACTGTTTCAAGTAACCATTCATAGGGCCAAATGCCATACAGAAACAACGGCTACCCTGCTAACCCAGTGATAAGACTCGAATCTCTTCCATCTTCCCCTCTACGAAGATAGCCTAACCTTGGATAAGGAGTTGGATACTTGTTATCATCATCACTTACCCATCGAGGATAATCAGGATCCTGCCCCAAACGGTAAGAAAGCATACTTCAGTACTACTTGTATTTGAAGACTTACGTTATCGAAGAAAGGATGCTTCGAACCAATGTCCTGACGTTCCTGGTACCATTCACTTTCTGGTAGATGCCGTCTTTTGCACCAGATGCAACGCGGTACTGTGCTGTGCAAGACTGTCTTGCCGCAAGGACACCAAAACTGGAACAACTCGTTAGCCTACCTCTTGATGTTGTGGGGTAGGACTCATACTGCTCGTTCAAACGCATGATCATGAAGCGTCTTTGAAGGCTCAAAGTCATCTCCGTAGTCCATATCCTCCCTCACAATCCAGTTCCACTCCATCTCTGTTCGCTCAGCAAAATACTTCCGCGACGTCTTGCGCTCTTCCTCTTCACATCTGACGCAGATCCATCTCGTGTAGACATCGCAATCGCACCTCTCATTCAAGAACTTCCCCATTACTTCTTTCTCAGTCTTCGAGTCACACTCCTCGCATAAACACATGATGTTGTCAAGCTCATAACTCCCTCTCAAATGCGGTCGGCGATTCGGATATGCACTTGGCGGAGCTGCACGAGGATAGCATCGGCATTCCTCACAGATGTTGATACCGCATCTCAAACACGGTAAAGCACCCGCTTCATCGCACTTGATATTGTATAGTCGTACTTCGATCTCTTCGTCACCTGTGAGATGAGGGCTCAGTGTCGGTTGACCCGCCATGCGGTTTCGGTGATAGGGACTTGCATAGGCTTGACGTGTAGCGAGCCCGCGACCATCGCAGAGGCAACGACGACTGAGCGACTTGAAGATCACTGGTGACGATTGGATGCACTCGTAAGCTGACTTGCTTGTCAGACTGAGATGATAGAGGTCAAGGGTTGAGAGCCATGGAGCTAGGGAGGTGAGGATCGAGTATGATGAGAGAAGGTCCTCGATGCTGGGACTAGCGTTACTGGAGGAAGTGGACGCCATGATTGATTATTGCAACGAATATTCTTATTAAAATTCGTCGTCACTTTTCCTCGATTGTTGAAGGCTGCTGTAGCTTGGTTGTGATATCACGTGAGTAAGCAACAATATGAGTCAGATTTCAACGTTAGGTCTTTGTCAGATTCATCCGAAGGTCGGAATAATAAGATGTGGGATCATGCTGACCGAGGCCGGTATCTTGGCGAGATAGGAGTCAGGGCTTCCTTCTGTCGTTGATGTCAGATGTGAATCTGGCACACGCCTTTCCTTAGTTTCAGCACCGGTCTGGACCTCCGCCACAAATTGGCTTGTCTTTAGTCCGGCACATGAACTTCGATCAAGCCAACGGGCATTAATCGCTTTGGTATTATCCTGCACAGCAAACACCAAGTTAACCGTTGGCAATCTCAGGTGATTTATCAACAGTCTCAAAGATATGGTTTGAGTGGAGTTTGTATTCGACGTAGCCGCAACCTTCATCCCATCTATAATTTACAACCGTGATAGTTCTGTCAAACAGGCCTCTTGGCTTCTTTAGACACAAGCTCCACGAGCCACTTTCCGTGATCTTCCATTAGATGCGGACTATGTCCAGATTCGATCTCCAAAGTATCAGCGCCCCAATTCTGAGCCACGCCCAGAAGCATGTCCCTACCAAATATAGGATCATTCTTACAGATAACCATGGTCTTGGGAATCGCCAAATCAGCCGGGGTACAAACGATGGGAACTTCGAAGGGGGCTTTGCTTTGATGGCAAAGCGTAGGGATAATCTCATCCGCAATGCTCTCATGAATATCTGAAAGGAATGCTTCTTTGACTCTATCCAGCTTCAGTGGCATGCGTGTATCCTAGTACATAATTAGTTCGGCCTCTTGGGGCGCTCGGTCGAGTGGTCACTTACTGATACATCATGAAAGAATGGTGTCTTGCGGTGCTCGCCCGCAGCCTCATATATGGAAATGCCTTTATGTAGAACAGGAGTTGGGGCCACATAAATTACAGAGCTGAAGCCTCCAGTAAGGCCTCTCTGCTCTCTTTCCGCAATGCTGTGACCTTCAATCGCTACGGTAAGAGGCAGAGCTCCATAGCTATGACCAATACCAATCACTTTCCTCCCACTAGCGATATAGGGCAGTACAGCGTCGTGGATCCTTTTTACGTCATCGTGGTATGTCTTGCCATCGACTGAATCATCGTAGCCGGAGCTTGCGAGAGGCGGCGCAAGGACAGTGAAGCCTTGTTGCTGGAAAGATTGGATGAGAAGACGGTAGTGGAGAGGTCGATGCCAGGCACCGTGAATTAGAAGTATGACGGGCTGCTGATCTTTTTCATTCATTTCACGTATTTTATGTGAGTGAAGATAATGTCCAGCATTATAATCGGCTTATACTGAGGTTATATATGTAAGAGTCGATAATTTCGGAATCCTTCTTCGGACGAATCCTCCGATCTCGCACTGATATCTCTGCAACAAGCCATACAGTCCGATCCTTCGCTACCTTTCGGAAGGAGATTCGGACGAACTTGGGGCGCAGCGTGCTTACAAACATACCCAACCCTACGACTGTCATCACTACATGAGAGATTCCCATTGATCCTACACGCATGTCATCGGCTAGCAGCGGCAAGCCGGTTACGACTTCGCGATGTACTTAAGACCCCTGAATGTGTATTCCATCATAATTTCTCAGCAAAGAATATGAAATTAAACATTCTTGATACAGCAACCTAGCGATCATTTCCCCGAGCTTCAGCAATCTTGGCTGAAGTAGGACGACTTGTACGTCATCTTCATTTGCTCACTTAAGCTCCGACGGAAATCCAGGTCTCATGAAGAAGCCATAGGCGACAGCTGTGCTTGCTAGATGGCAGCATGCCGTCCATTTCCTTGCCTAGATGGTCACTATCTTCCTCACATGAGCCATTATAAAGCTGCCGCAGAGTCATATGGGCCGGTGGATCGACCGCTATCTGGGGCAACTGAAGGACCATCGAGATCCCTCAAAGAAGTCACAAATCACAGAAGCAGGAGTGCGAGGAGCACAGCTAGCGATAGAAGCTGAAGTTAAATCAGAAAGTACCGGCGATCGATCAGCGCCGCCAACTACCAGTAGAACTTTGTTGACAGCTCGGCGCGACCCGGGCTCAGCTGAAATAGTAGCTAGCTGGAAACTGATCGTCAGTCAACAGAACTGATGGAGAGTATTGTGATTCCCGTATATATCTGCATCGAGTCGACGTGCACGTCACCTTGTTGGTGAGATCTGCAATGGCGATGCTTGAAGTGGCTGAAAGAGCTGAGCTGAAAAGCGATGATCTTTTCCACTCTCTGTATGGACAAAGGCGGCAACGACGGGATAATCACCATCCAAAGCATTAAGTCTACCCTTTCAGCTTCCAACCTAAGCCGTGTCTTGGATCAACGCAGTCTGCGACCATTGATAGGCCACGCACAGCGCCATGTCACCGGAAAATCTGACAGCCGAGACATATTTCTAGAACCCGGTTTGGTCACATTTTGAATGTGATACCGATGGCTAATCTGCCATGGCTAACCAAAAGACTTACGCCACTACGGAGCTATCACGGCTGAAATCTTTTGCCAACGAGTTCCGATGGAGCTACATGACATGCATACATATTCAATGCGAATCTCATCTCATCTCTTAAGCGACATGGTCCGTCATTTACCCATCCCGTGTCGCATTTATATGTCTGATTGAGCCGAGAAGACAATTTCGCTCGATCGTTATTACGTTGTATTCTGTCAGCTCGGCTCCAGTACTCTTATAAAGATTTTGACGGAACCAAACAATTCCTCACCAAATATAAACAACACGTCAATAAGAGGCTTGTTTTGTTTTACACTGACTACTGTTATCAATTTCTTATCCCAAGTTTCCAACTGAAATTAACAAACGTTTCTTTTCTACTGCAAAGCGAGTAAAGCTATGGCTTACAGGGCTACCCAATGGCACCTTCAAATTGGGCTGTTCATTATTATGATGGTTGCTAATCTCGTTCTTGCCAATGAAAGCAACTATGGCTTGCAGAACATCCTCCACCTTCCAAAGTCTACTCCTGACATTATCACCAGCCAATACGATCCTGCTCGAATCAGCATCCATGATACTACCGGTCACATATCGTGGAACTGGACGAAGGTCGACTTTGTTAACCAAGACATACCAAAGAAACTCAATGAGTGCCTACAAACTGGAGGCTCCGTGACTGATGTCAAGTGGGCGAACCACGGTAGAAGCGTCGTGGCAGTCTTTGCGTATGCTGTCGTTGTCGTCAACCATTATCCCGAAGATAAATCCAAAGACAAGGCTATAACCTTCGGCATGTGCTTGGATACATTCGGTCTGGGAGGAACCCATGGTATTGAGCCTCTACCCGATGGAAAGCTCGCCATTGCAACAACTTCCTATGAAGCAACAGGAAACATCAAGATCGTCAACACCTCCCTGGGTACATCAAATCCATACCCAGGGTTTCTGCAAGAGCTCGATGGTCTTCCTGCAGTGCACAGTCTTGTATGGGACCAAGTAACACAAAGTCTTTGGGCTGTCGGGAATGATATACCTCCTCACGGGAAATCTCCCTCGACGGCTCAGCTGAATAGGTATGAGTATAGGAATGGTTCATTCTCTCGAAAGCCGTCTCAAGTCGAGCCCATTGGTACTCCGAAATTGCTCACCGAGGAATGGGACGATTCATGGTGGGATGGAGGACATGATATCACACCTGTGCCTGACCAACGACATCTCCTTATCTCTACAGATCTGGACCTTCATCTCTTCAATTTGACTTCGGCCTCATTTCTGCACGGGGAAGAAGTGTTGAAACAGCCGTTCATGCTGGGATTCAAGCCAGTCAGCTCTCATGAGAAGAATCTGCCTAGGGCTGATATCAAGTCACTGAGCTTGCACAAAAGCTCCGGTACGCTTTATGTGCAAGCTGATTGGAAAGGCTACTTTTCAAAACAGGTAAAACATCTCACACCAGGAGCCACCGCACCAAGGGCCATCTCCTTCTTACAATCGGTGTATCGTTCTCGTTGGTTCTCACCCGTGGCTGGATGGTCTGTTGAGTAGCACAGTAACCCAGTGGGACTCTGGAAACTTCCACAGAAAGGGCAACAATTGGAAGTTGATAAATGAAGGCATTCGCTTCGTGTAGGCGCCTCTTGATAAATCTACATGGTCAACCTTTGTCAAGCAGATCGTCCGAGCAGGGCTGAGTCTGACTCCTAACATGGGTCCTCTGCTTGCCTTGACTGGGACATCATTTACTCATATATGGATGATCCTCCTGGCTTTGCCGACTATGCTCATATCGGTAAAGAATGGCTGGCTATCTTATAGCTGCAGGCAGCGGAACTCAACAAAGCAATCAGGTAGCGAAGAATGAACGTATCTGGATCGTTGTATGGAGTTCTCCTTAGGAATTTAAGCTCGGCCGGTCTTGACAAAAAGACTTTTTTCATAGTAATTCCCATTTTCCCATCCCATACTAGAAAGCAAATCTATTAACAATCTTCACATAAGCTACGTCTGTGATTCTCATGGGATGCTCCCTTACAGTTGCGAGCCTTGGTCTCCAATATGTACAAAGGTAGACTCATTATTGTGGTGATTGGTAGCATCAGGCAGGAGAAGGCAGCTTCTTCGGCAGACCTTGTGAAGATCCTTGACGCTGCAAGATGTCATAGAGTGGCCTCGCCATGAATCACTGTTCCACGTCTGTCCCTGAAAAGGTGACCAAACGCTTCTATTAAAGGCTCGGTTACTCGACTTGCAAACTGGGCGACACGTTAAAACACCACAAACCGAAAAATACCCGCTACAAAAGAAATCTCTCACTTAACATCTATCAAAACTATCAATAGAATCCAAGATGTGTGACAGCGTATTAGTACAATATACAGGCTGCTGCGGCCATGCTCTCAGTTCAGGTACAGAGTTCAGGCCTTGTGCTTTACAAGGGACAGAGTATTGTCATGTGAATTATCTGGAGGACAATCAGGATGGCTTCATAGAATGCAATGCATGCTTCATTGAGAGGGAGAGGCAGGAGGAGGAGAGGAAGAAGAACGCTATGGAGTTTTGAAGCTACGGTATTGACTGAGGAAAGGATCAAGTGTTATCATAAGTTGGTAGGGAGGATGATTGCAGGTTTTATATCGTATTCAAATACTGATGCACTGACTCGTGAGAGGTCCATTCTAAGTTACCTAAAGTGATACGGGTATTAGCGGTCGGTGAATGGAAACTCGTCTGCAGATGATCCCTTCTTGTCTTACTTCCAGATCACACTGAGCATTTCACTTCGATGTGATACACCTACGAAAGCTGAAAAGTATATAAACCAAGCTTCCAGCACCCTCTCAACGTCTCTTTCCAATATTTTATATCGCATTATCATATAAACACCACTATCCTTGACCATTCCAGCCGAATTTACATCAAGAATAGCAAAGCTTTAAGTTTCGTTCGGCTAACCATGTGCACAACCACATTTATTAGATACTGGGGCTATTGTGGTCATTTGATCAGTACAGAGACTGTTGATAAGTTCTGTGGCAAAGAAAGATGCGTTAGAGACTATGATTCCAAAGACCCACTTCTCCATAGAGAATGTGGCCCTTGTGAAGAGGCACGGAAGAAGGAGGAGGAGGAGAAGCTGAAGGCACTGCTTGCGGGATCATGAGATATTATGGCGTTGGCTCAATGGTTTGGGGAGAATCTGGACTCTTAAATATAGTCGACTGGCGCGAATCACCATCGTCTTGATTTTATTCTCTTGTTTTTTTTCAGTGTGACCTATGTCAGTGATAGTGTCGCTGTGGAACTATATAAACCAGGCTTCAGGACTTCTCTGTCATGAAATTGGAAATGCAAAACTTCTAACATACGAGAAACGCATCAATACAACGAGTTACGAACACAACTTTGAAGCAAATATGTGCAGAACGATACATACCTCTTCTTTGTGTCAGGTATGCTCTTACAAGATCGGGTTCAGGATAGACGGTGTGCCATGCAAGACCCCAGGAGATATGAATAAAGGATGTACAGCCGAGTTTGAAGAGAAGACTGATTATCTATCTTCTGACTTTTGCTATAAGTGCCAAGAGAAGAAGAAGACTGACAACAAATGAGGTTGATGGCTGAATGCTACACGGAGACTGGGGTTGATCACTATTCATCAATTTAATGAAAATTGAATTCTAATTGATATAGTTTTGCGGTATTCAGATCTGGTGAGTCATTGAGTATGCCTCGTAGATTCAATGTCGAGTCCGTATTGGTAAGATCTGGGCATATTCACAGCCCAGCACGCAGTATATAAGTCTAGCCAGCTCCGCGATTTCTGACACGCTATATCTCAAATAAACCCACTAAACTAACCTTGCTACATAGAGAACAACCATTGATTCCCGCCGCGATATCTATAACTGCCGACATGTGCAAGACAATCAGCATCCGGTATCAATGCGAAGACTGCTGGACCCTCAGTCATGACGATACGAGTGTGAAGGAGTGCAAGACGCCACGGGGGAAAGATTGCAAGTCTGAGGTTAAGATAGTAAACGAATACTTCTCCCCAATATGGTGTTCAGTATGCGTGGAAAAGAAACGGAAGGAGAAGAAGTGACTAGAATCACTACGGGGGTTATAAAGAGCCTGTCACTATTGCCGTATTAATAAAAGAGGAAGAATCTTTGTTCAATGTCTCCGAGGATCACGATTGAATAATTATATGAAACCTCTTCATTGCAGCTATTATGATCAGCTTGTATCACGGCCCGTCCTCTCTCTATGGGCATAAATACGGCACTGTTTCCCCGGTGTTTGTCTTGACAGGAATCCACCCAAGAAGATCCAACACATCCAGTAAATCGAGACAGGTCCAAATCCGCCAACATGTGCACCACCACCTTCGTGAGATACTACTGCAACGAGAAGAAATGTGACTACTTGATCAAATACAAGCAGAGCGAAACGCCATGCGATGAGAAGAAAAGGTCTCCGCGAGCAAAATGCAAGATCGAGATCGATTCAAGAGATGAGTATATAGATTCGGGGGAATGTCCGAAATGCATTGAAGCGATGAAGAAGAAAGCAGAGGAAGCTGTATGGATATGACTGATCCTTCCGGCTTTGGTGTAGTCAGCAACAATTTATGACAAGGTTCAGTGAGAGCGAAGGATCAAGTTAGCGGTTCTGGGAATAGCTTTGAATCAACCAGACGCCCAACGGCGGCCACTGGAGAAGTTTTCCTGTCCCGTAGTACTTTAAAGGGCGCAGCAATTGGTGATGGTCAACGCAACCTAAACCGCGTTCTCCTTCCCGATCACTTGATTCCCATATCTATATCTATTGAAATTTTATTCTCATGCATTGATGGCACCTGTACTTGATATGAAAACACACGTAAGCTTTGTGTATGTAACTTACCCGATCCTCCGTTGATCATCGGAAGTCGGTGATTCAAAGTCTCACGTCAGTCTCTCTCATTCCTTCACCACTTCGAAGGATCAACTCCCTTCTGTTCATTCCAAGTATTCCAACTGTCGCATCACCAACTTATCAGTATGTTGCTTCAAGACCTAGCAACAGAGATCATCCAACTGATCGTACAGAATCTTTCTGTGCGCTCTGACCTCAACGCCTTCTGCCGGACCAACAAAAGGTTTCACCATATTGCCAACGAGCTTGTCTACCATAGGGATGCGCACTGGCGGTGCAACGCTCTTCAATGGGGTTCTGAAGAGGGCCTCGTTCCAGTAGTAGAGAGATCGTTGGATCATGGCGCTGATGTCAACTACATCATCAACCACATGGACGAGACTGCCTTGTTTCCAGCTGTCCGGAAACAGCATTGGGATATTGTGCATCTGCTGCTGACGAGAGGTGCTGATGTTCACCGCAGGAACAAGGTTGGCGATAATCTGGTGTACTTTGCTGTGTCGAGTGGCAGTTATGATCTGGTGAAGCTCATGCTAGATCAATGTGTCGATTCAAACTCTCACGTGGAAGGCGATGTTCCTCCTTTGCTGCTGGCAGTGCGAAGAGGATATCTCGATATCGTGAGGCTGCTCTTTGATAGCGGGGCGTATATCGATGATAGCGACGACTGGGGCGAAACGCCTCTGCATGTCGCCGTGGGTGCATCTCAGCATGACATCCTGAGCTTCTTTATCGAAAAGGACGTTTTTCGTCAAGACAAGACTGGGACTCGGGGTGCTGATGCACTGGAGATGGCTGTCATACGAGGAGACATGCCAACTTTAACGCTGCTTCTTGAGGGCGGTGCTGACCCGCTTGTTCGGAGATGGACGAGACATCATGCGATTATCACGGCGGCACTAGCTCGGGAAGATGGCATGGCAATCTTGATGACGGAACGTTTGGTAGTAGAACCCGGTTTCCTTGATGAACATGGCAAGGAACTCTTCTGGTACGCTGTGAAAGGGCGATGTCAACGGTATACTCGCTACCTAATGGATAAAGGTCTTGATCCAGACAGAGATCTATGGAAAGAAGTTGACGGCTCGATGGTTGGAGGTTCTGCCTTGGTAGTTGAGATGCTGGGCGCTGGTGTACTAAAGGCCTGATATTGGATTGTAAGGCAACAGGAAAATTTCGAGGACAAAGAGAACAGTGCATTTATTTTCAGATTCTCCTCTTTCTAGAAAATAAGCAGACTCACTGGTCTTCAACCTCAAAGCTCCTGAATTTCATATCAAGAAACAAACAACCTGAGCCTGTGCCTCAGGGCAAATCCACAAACAAGGCTAACGACCGCTTCTTTTTAATACTTCTCTTGAACATAGCAATCTCGGCTTGCAAGTCCTCTTCTTCCTGGAGTAACGCCTTCTTCTTGTCTTCAAGTTCTTTTACTCGAGTTTTCACACGTTTGAGTTTTGCTTTCGCTTTGATTAAGCAAGTATTCATCTCCTTGATCGTCTCCCCATCCCAAAGACTGAACCTGTAATTTGTATGCGCGGATTCATTATGATTATGTTCTTTGCGAGATTTCTTGTCTTCTGAATCCATGTTTTGTGGATCCTCCTTGAACTTAACTTTCTTCCCTGCTTTTGTCTTTGTTGCTTCTGCGGGCTTGTCCTCTGCGGAACCATCCTTGCCGCTCGGTTCAGATTGATCTTCCTCAGGCTCGCCCTGGAGGCTGACTTTGTCTTTCGAGACAATGTCGGACATTTCTTCGAGTCTTCACGTGCCTATGTAGCGCTCTCGTGGGTGGTTTTCTGCCACGGTGCTCTTGCTCGTCAAATATAATAAACAGCTTCAAGAAGGGATTTTGTCAAAAGGAGCGAATCTCTCTCTGCTAGATGTGCATTGCTGGATCCGAGGAGCTTGGAATTATTGTAATAGCTTAATCCCAGATTTCCCTGCGATTCACTGCTAAGGGGCGAAAGAAAATATATAACGTCGATCCTAAGTGATAAAACGACTTAGGTAATATAGCTTAAGCTTAGGATAGCTTTTGCCGAGTTTATGTTAATACCCCTTATTAAAGTTTGCTGTTTTCTTGCCCCCTGAGGGCAGCTTGCAACTCCATCAGTGATTTGTTGTCAATTCGTCCGCAACAGTATGTTTTCCAGAGACTTCCCGCAGCCGTGCAGTAAATCAGCTCCCCACACATTTGTTGTCACCTAGACACAAGATGACTCCTGATCAGTGACTCCTCGTGTTCATTTCATCATACTGCTCAAGAGTAACGGTAATGTTCATTGAAAAACCCAGGCGGGAAAAGTATTGTCAGCGCTCTCGTTATTGATTCGCTTTTCCTGTCTGTAATACGATGTGTTGATTGATAGCTACCTGCTGTACCATGATACTCATCCTTGGACCGTAACCTGGCGACTGTAGCAATTTCGCGGGAAGCCCCAGAATGACTTTTGTCCGCACTGTGAGATTCTATATCTACATTGAGACCGTCTCCGCCACGCCAGTACCGATGCTCATTTCTTTTGGACCTCAGCTGCCAGCGTCTGAGCCATCTTCTCAACATCCCTGAGCCTCTCCAGCTCAAGATCCCACTTCTTCTGTTCCCTATCTAAATTTTCCCACAAGTCCTCCCGGGCATTGATTTCATCGTCATGCTTTCCAATTTCACGCTCATACGAGCTCGCCAGGTTCGCCGACTTCTGCATTTGAGCTTCACGTCCTTTCAGTTTGTTTTCCTCCTCTCTGGCCCTAGTTCTTATGAGGATTTCTTCCAGCTTACCCCTGCCTTGGCACAGCTTGTCGATCCTCCTCTCGACGTGTTCCTTATCTATCTCTAGTTTCTTTATTTCAAAGTCGGCTTTCTCGAACCTCTCTGTTATTTCTTTCTCAGTCTCGCTATGTGTTGTGGAAGAGGGGGCATTTTTTCGCCTGCCGAGACGTTTATCAACCATCTTGTCGGAACTTAGTCGAGTGATCTGAGTTGGCACTGCTGTTCTTTGATAGAGACTGCGCGTCTGTGCGAGCGAGTGAATGGCAGGATATACAGGCTGAAGATGAGAGAATACGATTGAGATTATCTTGCTGTAGCGGCGGTTTCTCTAAGGCTCTTACGTAGAAGACCTGGTTTAGACAAATAACATTTAGCTTCAACCCCTTGCAAATATAAACCTCCGTAGTGCTCCTTAGAACATTTATTCACTCCGACCCTGTTGTCACCTATAGGTGAACCGCAGATGGCTTTCTCTTGTGAGAAGTTAAGCCTCATCACTCTCAACTGCCTCTATGCCCCTGGCACACGTTATCCACCGCGCACAATCATTGTTCAGAAGTTCTATCTTCCGTTCATAGCCAACGGGCTCTGTGATGGCCAGTAGAACCTGGCTACACCCCATTCGTGATCAAACTATCATCATGATGTACAACAACTGACACTGCTTGTGATTAAGTGCTAATAAGGGGTCTCTCTTGAAGCTAGACTACCAGTTCAAAATATACGATTCTACCCCATCGCAACGACTCAAATATCTATCTCTCTTGTAGCCTGGCCATTGACTTCTGGTGCTTCTTCTTTTCTTCCTTAAGTTTCTCCTTCTTAAGATTCAATTTCTGTTTCTTGTCGTCAAGCTTTTGCAGCTCTTTTCGAAGTTCTGTGATGTCTTCTTCAATATCTGTTCGCTCGTCATTCCTGTCACCCTTTTCCAACTCCTCGATCTCCTTATTGATATACTCTCTATCCTTCCTTAGCTTCTCCTTTTTAAATTTGACTGTATGAAGTTTCTTCATGATTTCCTTAATAGCCTTGCCGTGAGCTACGAAGGCGGGGATGTCAGATAAATGAGGGAAGCGTCTGTTAGGCATTGTTGTGGCAGATTTGGCTCAGTGTTCTTATAATGAGTTAATACCAGAATAAACTAACTGGGTAATAAATGATATTTATACTTTTTGCGCTGCGGCTAGATCTTCTGCCGGAGCGTAACAGCAATGATTCCAGATAATCTTGCTCCGATACAATGTTCCATGACCCATATTGGATCTATGTTAACTGCGGTTTCGCTCATAAGTCACGGGGGTCGATCTTATACATCTCACCCTGGTGAGGACCCCGATTTCATCACTATTGGGTATTGCCCTTGACTATAGTTGCCCTATGTGAATTTCACCAGTGATGGGGACTTGGTCTTGTCAACTTTTAAGCGACATTGTTTGTATTAATTCACACCCTAACTATGCGTCTTTCCCATAAGTCTTGCTTTCTACCTTCAATTTCCTCTCTGCTTTGTTTTAACCGGAGTTCTGACATAAGGAGTTTGATACATATAGTGAGTTACAGTCTCGAAGAACAAGATGCGTCCATACTCGGGTGTAGCATCTATCGTCTTTTTCTTGTGGGAGTCCTCCTTCTTTGATGACTTGTGGGAGTCCCTCTTGTGAGACGACGATCTGTGAGATTTCTTGTCGCGATCGTCCGTTCTGCGAGGCTCTCTTCTATGAGACTCGCTTCTGTGGGGTTCTCTTCTATGACTGCCTCCTTCGTACGAGCCCCTTCTCCTGGACTCCTTCTCTCTTGGGAGTCTGATAGGCAAGCTTTCATCAAAATGGACTCTACTACCAGTGTGGCTTCCTAGCTCATCTTCCGGGAGTATTTTGTTGCCATATACTTGCTCCCGAGGAATGCGTTCCCGATATTTGCCGTTGTCTAGTCCAGAGTGATCATCCACCTGCACATTCTCGGGCACGTCCTGACGGAAGAATTGGGGTGTCCCTTCGGCCGCAAACTCTGGTGGGAAATCGTTTGGCTCGTTCTGAGGTTCATACACAACCATATGGGTGGCCTTATTCGCGTCTAGGCCCTGAGGCGCATTGCCTGTTGCGAAGTGCTCCGGGGGATTACTGTCCTGGGGGTTGCGTTCCGGCACTATGTCGTCTGGCGAGGGGATAATAGGATGGGGATGGTATCCTTGGAGGTGCTTTCTATTCACGTGAATTTGTTTGGTAGTGGAGTTGATGCAGAGTACAGTAGCCGTCCGCAACCTTGTCTTAATATAACAGTTCATGGCGTTACTCGCGTTATGATTCAGTACAAGCAAGTTACGATATGCAAGGAATCATACGGCTCTTCCAGTTTCTTACAACTCTAATCAGCGTCATCTTTCGCTGTTTCACTGAGCATTTACAAGAGTCAATGGTGACGAGGTGAGAAGCTCCTGGGATTTATCAGAACCAGAAGGTAGTACGGATCAGCCTGTCACTTACGGTCTAGGTACAAACTCCATTGAGAAGGCTCCTCGAACAGAGCTTCATAATCCTTTGCCGAATCATTGAATTATTCTACAATTCACTCTCTTCTTTTGTTTTACGTCATATAACTGTAATCCTTAGCAAACCTTCCACAAATCAGCTAGTTTGTTCTCTATCATATTTGCACCAACACAGAGTCGCTGTGCTTTGCATTACAAACGAAACAATAGAAACCTCTAGGTGAATTCATGACTCTAGTACTCACCACAGCTACGCTTTCCCGTTTCGCTGAGTATACATTTGTTTTATCAGTCCCAAAGGCCTTGGCCCTTATGATCCCACTAAAGTCGTCCCTTTGAACTTCAAGCAGTTTGCTATACACTACTGTTTCACTATCTTGATTGCCTATAATATAGCTATACCATTGGGCAAGCATTGCAGGTTACAGGCAGTATCGCCTCAGCCATATTCGCCTTTACCCCGAGCCACTTCAAACTGCGTTATAAATGGAGCCCATCGTGTGTGGTTTCTCCTTGACTGCAATTGACCTTGCCTCAATTTGAACTACAGTGATCTAAAGAGAAGGCCCTAGTCATTTCACCTCACTGGATGATAGCTGCTGTTCTCAATAGCTCCACCGGCCTTTCTTTCCTTATCTGGGCTTTGAAGACTGCTCTCCGATGGCATTCCTCCTCAATATCTTCTCTCCAAACCTCCCAGTCCTTCTTCCACGCTTCCAACTCCATATTCCTTTTCCTTAGCTCATTCAACCTCAGCCTCTGCTCAGCATTATACTTTTGGCTCTCCTGTAGTCGTTGAGTACTACTTATTACCCTGTCCCGCGATGCATATTCTCCTTCCTGTCGGATGCCACTCATGAGCCATTTGTTCTGCTCTTCAATATTCTCCTTCGACCCAATGAGTTTGTCGCTTTCCTACTCAGTCTTCTTGATCTCCTTCCGTAGGTCATGGATGTTCTCCTTCGCGCGGCTGAGATCTTTTTCCGGCTTCCAACTTCGTTGCTTGTGTTCATCACGAGTTGCTCTGCTGGGCTTCTTGAATTGAGAATTATCAAAAGCTTTGAGATGAGAGATCCTGTGTTATCGGCAGCTTGCTGTACTGGTGACGTTATTGCCCCTTGCTGGAACGAGCCTCCAATCTTATAACGAGGCCATCCGACACGCAGCGGGGAATGACAATGTCTCTTGTTCTTGCTCACTGACCATTGCCCATCCTTGCTGCTGTGAGATGGTGATGAACAGTCCTTACTTAGTCAAGTCCATCTCGAGCAGCTGGTCTCTGTGTGCGCTGAATATTTGGTTCAACCACGAATTCACTACAGTACCCGAATGGAGATTCAACACCTGGAAGTTCCACGTCAAATATCCTCAAATAAGTCACACACATCTTAGTTGAAGTTCCATTCTATTCTTCTATTCCTCAATCACATCTTTTCAGAGGGGTACGGAAGAGCAACAGTGACAAAATAGCAATTTTAGCTTGAGGCCAAACCCAAGGTCGTTTTAGGATGTCGGTCAATTTAGATTCAAGAGAAACGTTTTCCGAGCCAATCACAGCCTATCTTCCCTAGTCTCGACTGTACTTACTCTTCTTCCAATCCTCATACGGTAAGCCCTCCTCACGTCTCATCCACTCGTCAAATCTCACCTCCTCTTGACTAGTCTTCAGCCCCTCTCTATAAACCTCCCATTCCCGCAACTCCTTTCGTAACTCCAGAGACTTGCGATCCATTTCAAGCAGCTGTTTCTCGTTCTCTAGGAGCGTCTTCTCGCCTTGCTTCAACGTCTCAAACCCGCTTAATATAGCCTTTCTCGATGCCCATTCTAGTCTGAATAGGGCATCCTCGAATTTGTCGTTGCTCTTCTCTAGCTTTCTTGTCTTCCGATCCAGCTCACGTATTTCTTGATTCAGACTGCTCATCTCACCTCGCAGACCTTCGATTTTGCTGTCTGCACGATCAATCTTTTCCTCCAGGGACAGATGCTCGTAATGTTCGTTGAGTGAGGCAGCTACCTCAACTACAATGACTTGTGGCGCAGACATGGTGGACTAAAGTTGTCTTGTGAAGTGTAAGGGATATCTTCAGTTACTGGTAGCGGGTTGTATAAGTTGCAATGAGAACTTGAGAAGTATTTCCATGGGGATAGGTCTATTTCGCAATTTATACGGAAAGCTATCAGTAATGTGAACATAACTTTGGCTCCGTTCATTCCCCTTGGGTACTGTCCACCATCGCACCAACCGACTGAACATGAAAAGTTCAACAAGGAGTATCATATGATTCGCAACCGGTTTCTTTGTGCTGTTGAACATTGTGCTCAACCACGAATCTACACAGAAAATCGAGCATCATTGTTCCGGTATGTCATGTACATCAGTTGAAGTTAATACCGTACGTCCTGGAAAAATCCTGTTCCTCATCAGTTCAATTTCGCTTCAATCTCATGTCGTATTTTCTCTGAAACGGGGGAACAAGCAACAGTGGCGAAGACAGTAATTTGGTCCCAAGATTGAATAGAATGTGATTTGAAGATTCCACGCAAGTTACGATGCAGATGACGAGGTAGTAACTAAGCAATTTATCTTCCATCCTTTTCCAAGTCCCTTCAGACGCGAAGACTGAGGCGATCCCTCTTCTTGGTCAGAGACTTCTTCTCGCGCTTCGTTTGCTTCAAGGCAGCCTTAATCTCCTTCACATCATGCTCCCTTCTGCGCACTGTTTCCTTGGCTTCCTCAATGTCCCTTCGCTTTGATCGTCTCTTGGCTTTCTGTCGCTTGACTTCATCTTTGCCCTTCTGAGTCTCTTCTCCTTCCCATCTCGTCTGCGATATATCTCATCAATCTCGGCACGAAGACTGTCCAGTCTTTGGTTTAGTTTGTTGATGCGCTCTTGAATTTCCCACCTTGCCCTTCTGGATCGGGGCTTCTCAGTGGATCGCCGGGAATCGAATTCCTTTCGACGGCGACTCCAGAACATGGTCCGTTTATCTTGTCAGTGAACGTATAGACGGTCAGTTCTTGTCTGTTGGGGTCTGTACTGAGTTGAGGACCGACTCAGAAGACATGGGATAGCTGGGGTCTTTTATATGTCTCTAGGATTGGGATCAACAACGACTGGATGATGGTCACTCAGGGCCAGCGCAGTGAAGAACTCTACAGGGCGTGCTCGTCACTGGTACTGTCTCTATCGGAGTGTCTGATCACTAGGTTCTGTAGATAGTAAGTAGTGATAAACAGCCATCTCCCACTGGCCAAAAGCAACTGACAGGAGGTTAACCACAAAGTCGCAAATCAAGGCCTATCAGTCACAAGCAATTGCTCTACTGATGAGAGAGAAGTTTAATGGGTTCTCTAGTAAGTGTTCTACTTTTATCATGCATTTTCATCTCGTATTCCGTCTAAAGTCTGTTTGTCTGAGTCGCTCAAGAAAAGTGGGCAGACGTTCCATTACCATTTCATCACGAGATCAAATCAAGCGTTGTTTCAAAAGCCCATCAATTTATGATTTGGATCTAGTAGTGATGAAGCTGGCAATCTCAACATCTTTCTGTCCCTTTCGCCCCTTTCTCCTTCAAGCCCCTCACTTGCCATGCTGAAGACGCCACCTCACCATAAATACTTTCTCTTCTTTGTCTCTAGCCATCTCCAATTCCTTCTTAGTCCTTTTCAGGATATCCTCTCTCTTTTTCAATTCTTCGTCAGCTTCGTCTAAGCTCTTCTCTGACCGTTTGTCGCGATTCATCTGGGCAATTCTGTTTTTCGGGCTGTGTACTTTCTCCTCCTGCTCGGCTTTGATGGGATATGTCGTCTCTATCTGCAACCGAATTCTCGCCAGACCTTCACTTAGTTTCGTGATTTCAACTTGCCTTTGGCCGCCTATGCCGCTGACTCCAGGCTGGGGCTGGTCACCCATGGGTCGCGGGTCACTGGGTCGTGGTCCCATGGTTCGTTGACCACTGGGTTGGAGTTCCGGAGTTTGCGGATCCACGTTTCTTGGGGCAGTTGGCCGTCGCTCCATGGGCCGTGGACCGTTAAGCCGTGTGTCGTCAGATCGTGATTCGTTGGATCGCGGATCAGTAGGTTTTGGTTCGATAGGTCGTGGGCCACTGGGTCTTGGATTATCGGATCGTCTGAGATCGGAATCCCTTCCGTGGCGATGTGAAGACATGTTGTGTGGGGGGATTTGGTGATTGTAGAGATGAGTGGATAAGTGTTGTTGGTAGTGTGTCTTGACAGCCGACTGAGAAATCTTGGCATGCCTCGAGTGTTTATAAACTTGACAGTTGCAACACAGACAGCATCAATCACTCATCGCTAGAGCAGTGATGGAATCGTTTCGCTACGCACTCATCACTGCTCTTTGTCTATCGTGGCTTGTCCATAGATGCTTACCTTCGTTTGCACGCAATCACTTTTGCGTATGAGGCTTCTGTCGTCAGTCACTGCGCTATTGACTAGCAGGATGCACTGAATATCCTTCCGTGACTCTGGGTCCAGCAAGGTGTCGGTTTGGTTGCTCTGAGCTTTGTGTCAACGCAACAACGAGACCCTCAATAGTGACACTCCTTCAAGGCATACGGCCTATCAATTTCCTGTGGGATGTTATGAGAAGCTTGATTCCCGTATTGAGCTTATGGCGAAGAGGACCATGATGCACGGGAAATGGTAAATGTGAGTAAATGTATGCATCACGGCGCTTGCAGCATGGATGGTTGTCAGCACTGTTCTGGTACAAGCCGTTGGGTAGATAAAATCACCAACCAAGTCCAACGTCCCAAGTGCCCCGATAACAAAGACACGCCAACAGATAGTCAGTTACAAACCTCTTCACGCCAACGCCATTCAGTACATCAACAAACCATGCCTTCAAACCGCTACCACCAGGACCAATCAGGCTCCACAGGGTGCAGGGCCAATCCAGCCCAGCCACAAACCACCAGATCCGCTTCCCCATTACTACGGCGGCTCGTCAATCTCAATATACTGTTCTTGGATCGCTGCGCACAGGAAAGGTCTCTAGAGTCAGAACATCAAGTTACAGTTCATGCACTCCAGTCGCTGGTAGCTGAAGCGCGACAGAGGCTAAGTAATCAGCAACCAGATCTAGGTATAGTCAACATTGTCGGGAGATATCGCGTGGCTTTGACGCAGTTTGAGAAAGATGTGGATTCAATGCGCCAATTGTCGCAGGAAATAGCACAGATAGCAAGAGAGCAAGAACGTGCGTTGAAGGAAATCGCAAAGGAACAGAACAGTCAGCAAGAGGATAATTGAGATGTGGACTTGAATAATGAAGATCGACATTGCTTAGCTCTCGAATATATATGAATGCACTGAACTTTTGCTTGCGCGAGGCCGTGAAACAAACGAAAAAAAAACACGCTATGGGTATGAAGTTTTCAACATAACAAATAACCAAAACGCCTGCTCAAAAAAAATGTCAACACTGGGTATCCTGGCGCCACCAATCACAAAAGAAAACACATTTTTGCCTCTTCATGCCCAACGCCGTGCAGCCTATCCCACGGCGCGAGTCTTCCACGCAAGCACGGCTTTAGGTGCGATGCTCCAGACCTTCTTCTTGGGCTCCAGATTTGTTTCCTCCTCCGCATTATACCCAACCCACTGCACGCGATACTTGCTCTTCTCCTCCGCTATGATCCTGAGTATCTTGTACATCTTGAACCCCGTGGCTTCGCAGCGCCCGCCGATGCTGCGCCAGTAGTTGAGGACGATGTCCTGGTAGTATTTGTGCAGATCGATTTCTTCGGCCCAGCCGCGGGACCAGGTGTCGGTTGGGCTGAACTTGAATTTTATCCGGAAAGAGACGTCGCTTGTTTTCTTGTTCTCTATGTGAGATTCTATTTGGATGTCGTAGGCGCCGATGAAAATCAAATCGTCATAGTCTTCTGCCACTTTGGTCTGTGAGCGGAAGTTGACACGTTGAGGTGGAGTCAACATACATTCTTCCTCCGGCGTGGCCATGAGAGAAAGATATGGCTCGATGACTAGGGTGGTCAGTAAAACAGCTTACAAATCAGTCCGGGGGTTCATCTCACCTTTTTTAGACATTACTATTGAGATCGCTGTGTCGCGATGAAAGGTGAGGCAAAAATGGATCAAAAGTTTGCTATCCAAGGCAGTGATGCCAAAAGAAGAAAGTTGTGTTGAGTTGGAAGAGATAGTAGATAAGCGAGAGGAAGATAAATATTAGTATAGTTACGCTGTAGAATCGCGCTACAAAGTGAGTAATGACAGAAGTGAACAAAGAAGTGTGATGCAGGTGCAGAGTTCTGCCTGTCTGATGAGGTGTCAACAAAGGCGCTTCCGCAGTGTGACTAACCCCGGTCAGAGGCGTTTGGCGGCAGTGTCGGACACTTCTCACATCACACCACTACTCAACATGAACGAGCACTCATGGCGAAGTGAATTACTTTTCCTGGGGAGAAAAATGGCGGGAAAAGGGAATGCGGGAAATTGGGCAAACATCGTAGTCGTCATTTCGATATTTTCGTTTGGTGCAACGTTGTGAGACAGGCCCTAGCTGTGGTGACCAATCATTCGCTCGGGAAATTTATTGAGGTTCCGGAGTGTGAGGATGGCCTGGATTTGAGTCACAGCTTGGGCGGCGGCGTTTACTGAGGTGGCGTTTGATATGTCGGAATTTTCGATAGGAGACGGAGGAACCCCCAAGTTGTTATGTTATGGAAGGGACGAGTAGGATCAACATTCACCGCTTCATTCATATGTCCGCATCAGTCACTCTTTTTATATTTCAGAAACAAAGCTCAGCTGCTTAAAGCGACGATCTAAGTTTACAGGCTGGAAACATATTGACTTTGTGTTGGCTATGAGGAAACAAGCTGGCGGTACAATCGCAGTCCTCGTCCTTCCTAATAAGTTCATCCAATCCATTTCCGGTGAACAATACGAGAGCGGCGTGCTGCACACGAGGTGAGTTCAAGTTCGGTGAGAAGTTCCGGTGAGTGAGTTGGATGTCAGCCTAGAATGCGCTTATCGTCGCGTCGCGTCGCGCTAGAAGCATCTAGCCTTGCGAGCAGTCACTTCTTGCGGAGCTCAAAACAGATGTTCGCCTTCACTTTTATAGTGACATCATTACTAATCTTCCTCATTTAACGGAGTTGGTAGTGCTGCCTGCGTTTCACCAAGTAGCGCAACATTTTAAGACCAAAGTCGGTTTAAAGAGGCGTAAGTGCTGTTACCATCCATCTCGTTGCGTATCTGAGGCGATATTGTATGCTGTTCCAGCAAACCACACGCTTTCTGAAGAGGAACAATAATCCAAACATTACAGTAGAGTAAAATTAGTATCTCTATCTTTAAGACAGCTTTTCTTTTGCCAATTCCGATGCTTAAATCGCGCCGCAGCACATAAACACACAACCATCCAGGGTAGGGAATAGTGATGAATCCTTATCTTATCCTTATCTTCAACCAACCCCACCATGGCCAGAGAAAGATTGATTGGCCAAGGTCAGCATTAGTAATTCTCTCAAGCGCCATCAAATGATCAAAGTTCACCATCTCAACACCAAATCGCGATGTGGTTTGGTCCAGTTGTAGTGTCGCTTCTCGCGACGATTAGCAAAGTCGCGGGTCAAGATCAGAAGCCATTGACAGATGAACCAGTGACTAAACCCGCTTTCACTGTCCGTGAACAATCTTCTGATCTCTGCGATGCTGGTGCTCGTCATTTCACCGGCACGGTCAACGTGACGGAGGATAAGTCCATGTTCTTCTGTACGCACCCCAGTTCCGAGCTTATATCGGAGTACTGACTGTATGTAGGGTATTTCGAGAGCCGCAATGACCCAGAGAATGATCCTTTGTTACTATGGATGAGCGGGTAAGTCGCTATTGATGGCCAAGCCATACCAAACTAACGCAGTATCAGGGGACCTGGCGCATCCGGAGAAATGGGATTATTTATGGGAAGCGGTCCCTGTACCGTAAATCCCGATGGAAACTCAACAAAAAGAGCTGAATACTCGTGGATAGACCACGCCAACGTTGTCTACATTGAGTAAGTCTCCATACCAGCATGAGCGCTCTGACTGACACTTGATAGTCAACCCGTCGGCGTCGGCTTCTCCAAAATCACAGACCGAAACAAAATCGCCGTCAGTCTCGAACAAGGCGCAAAAGATGTACACACCTTCCTCTCCACGTTCTCCCACGACGTTTTCCCCAACCTCGCTGGAAAACCATGGCACATCACAGGTGAATCCATGGGCGGCCACTACGTCACCGGTTACACGAAGCATATTGTCTCTCACGAACGCGAGAACGCGGAGCGCGGAATCAAGCCTCAGGTGGAGATTTCATCTGCGATCATAGTGGATGGGTACATAGACGCAACGCAGCAGTTCATCGGATATTATAGCTTCTTTTGTGAGAATTGGGCTGGCGATGGAAGGAAATATCCGTTAATGAATCGCACGGCTTGTGATAATATGTTTGCTGCGATACCGGAGTGTCAGAAACTGGGGAGTCAGTGTCGCTACTTTTATGATATTGAGACTTGTAAGGCGGCGAATGAGGTTTGTGAGGAGACGTTGGGGGAGTACTTTATGGAAGGCGTCGTGCCCGGTGGATGGGATCCTTATGATAGTGAGTATTTCGCTTTTATCAACTCACGAAGTGTACTGATCATTGGCAGACCGACATCCATGTGAGAAGCCTCCCCTGTGCTCGAACTTGGACCACGGACCGGAATGGAAGTTCCTGAATCGTCGTTGGGTTCAAGAGAGACTTGGATTCGACCGCTTTCCATTTTTTCTCATCGACTTCGATACCAATGAGCGCTGGGACATTGCGCAGAATATCCATATACCCGTCACACGGGAGTTGACGTGGATTCTCGATGAGACAAGTATACGAGTTCTATTTATCAATGGCAATAACGATATAATCATGTAAGCACTCCCAACAAATTTCTCCTCCTACAATGTACCTAACCATTCTAGTAATACCCCGGGACAAATGCGAATGCTGAACCAACAACGGTGGAACGGACAAGATAATTATCGAGAACTTGGCTATGAAAGCTGGTACTACAAGGACGGCGAATTGACTTCTGATGGTGATGGATGGAATGTTAAGGAAGGAGGCTTCTGGAAGGGGAATGATCAGTTGAGATTCTATGCTGTTGATGACGCTGGTCACTTATCTCCTTATCACCAGCCAGAAGCCATTGGCGCGATCGTTCGAGCATGGCTTCGCAACGAGTAACATCACCGTCATTCAAAAGTTGTATCAGAAACTAGTATTTACCGCTTATCTATCACACCAGTTCATCTAAAGTCTAGCCTGCTTCGTCACCAACTCTCTCCCCTCCCTATCCGCACTCCTCGCATCTTCAACAATCATATGCGCCGCCTTCTCAGCAATAGCATAAACGGTGGCTTGGATATGCGCACTGATCTGCAGCGGCATGACACTTGCGTCAACAACTCTCAGGCCATGGACGCCATAGACTCGAAGTCTTTCGTCAACAACTCCGCCTTCGATACCAGCACGACCGCCCATGGCACAAGTCCCGACAGGATGCCAGTCAGTGATAGTGTTTTGCGTAATCCAGTCTCCTAGCAGCTTATCATCCTGGAGAGCTGTTGCGGAAGGGGATGCTGATGAACGAATTATGTTTGAGAGAGGAGCTGTGTGCACGATCTTATCGACGAATTGCAGACATTGTTTCATAGCTTCCATGTCGAGATTTCCATGGGGACCCTCGTAGTACTTTGGGTCGATTGCTGGCGCATCTTCAGCTGTAGCATACTCACTTGGCCGAATGTGAATCGACCCAACACTGAAGGGATATTGCAAGATCTGCAGCATAGTGCCGTACTTCTTACCCTCTTCACCC
This sequence comes from Fusarium pseudocircinatum, assembly GCA_013396035.1. Lineage (NCBI taxonomy): Eukaryota > Fungi > Ascomycota > Sordariomycetes > Hypocreales > Nectriaceae > Fusarium > Fusarium pseudocircinatum. Next base: position 93,669 of record JAAOAS010000271.1, read on the forward strand.
TTGAAGTTTGGGTTCCAGTTCCCAAGATCAAAGATGTACTCTATCTGACCAAGCTTGGAGTTTCCATCAAGACGTTCACGGAGAATATCTTGCTTGTCCGAGTCAAACACAGATACCTTGTCTGCATCTTCATAAAGGCCAGCAAGAGCATTCTTCGGAACGAAATGAGCAAAGGGAACGTAGCAAAGAGACACAGGCAGCATAGTCAAAGGCCCATCTGCCTTTGTAGCATACTCCTCTTTCGCAGCAGCACTAAGCTTCTCATCTCTCACAAGATCATCCCGATTAGCGAGCGATTGATCAACCTCAAAGATCGTCGCAAGCACTAGATAACACAAATTAGCTCAAACCGCCGATCCCAAAAACCTTCTCAACTCACTAATATGCTCCTGCAGATTCTCCCCCACCTGCGGGCTCTCAACCTTGACGGTTACACCAGCACTACTTAGTACGCTGGGATTTCCTATACCCGAAAGCTCAAGGATCTGCGGTGATTTGACACTACCGGCTGAGAGGATAACCTCGCGTCGAGCTGAAACATCATACTCGACGCCACCGTGGGTGAACCGCACACCAGTGGCTACGAGGGCCTGGTTAATGAGAATCTCGTCGACTGTGGCGTTGGTAAGGATGTGCAGGTTCCGCGATCCAGTGGCGTAGTCTATCGAGTAGGATCTTCGCGCGGCGATCGGCTCAACGGCGTTGACGCATGTCCAAACACCGACGTTTGAGCCTCCGACGTGGGAAGGGTTAGTCTCTACACCAAGCGCATTAAGCGTCTTGTGCCATAGCGCGTGCGATGGTGAATACGAGGTTGGGTATGAGATGTGAATGGGACCCGAATCACCAAAGGTCTCTGCATCGTGAGCAATCTCAAACTCGCGCTGAAGCTTCTCACTAGGAGGATGGAATGTCTCAGAGCGTTTGAAGAAGGGCCTTTACATAACGGAAACGAATTAGCTTCGGTGTCTCAACCAATAAAACAAGCATTACTCCGTAACTCACAGGAGAGAATCCCAGCCCCAACCTTGATTACCCAAAGCTTCCCAGGCATCGTAGTCATCCCTGCTAGCGCGATTCCATGCCATGTAGTTCAGGGCGCTTGTGCCGCCGACACACTTCCCCCTCGGCCACGGAAGCGTTCTCCCCCCGAGACCCTCCTGAGGCAGCGTCTCCAAGTGCCAATCGTAGTTCCCTCCAAGGTTCCTACCATAATGGCCCGGGATATCAATATCAGGATCATTCTGTACAAGACCGCCTGCTTCGATAACACCGACGGTGTATGACGGGTCGGATTCAGCGAGACGCGCTGCCACGGCTAGTCCAGCTGTGCCGCCGCCTATGACGACAAAGTCAAAGACGAGCTGCGTGAACTGATCAACAGTGCGAAGAGAGGGGTTGACGGGCATGGTTGGTGATTGATTTTGGGTGGTTATCTTTTTTAGTGTAGATTTCGTGTCGGTACTACCAAGCAAGTGAGACAGTTATAACGCCTCCTGTGAAGGCGGGAAGATTGCTGAAGATTTCGGAAAAAAGCGCGGAGACAACCCCCGCTGCTAAACGAGCTAGACGAGCCAATAGCACCCCTGCAGTGAGCAAGTGGTTTGGGGGGAATGTGCTGATTTCTTGGGACGGGGTAAAGAGATAACAGCGCCAAGCGATTCTGCAGAACGAGATCCGACGCAACCGAGAACCCTGGTTGCTTTTTCTTTTATCCGCGTGCGTGCAAGTTTAAGTTACCAGGTTCATGAGGCGTTATCTGCAGTTACGAGTCTCCCGATGGAATATTCTGTTAGCTTGTTAGCTTCCTCTTTGGATACGTAAATGATTGGCTCCTGTAAGAAAACCACCAGGATCCAATCGACGAGCCACGATCATGACACGAGCATAATTAATTAAAAAAGGGTTCTTCAGTTGCTAGCTGCGAATTACTAACCCAAAGAATCACGCAATCCGACATACTTTTGACCCCCAAGGGAACAGTTATCCATCACCATCTCAACTGCCGTGCGCCTGGCCAAGCATTAAACAATGCCCCCAAAAAGGTCCCCTTCTAGATCTCTACTACGTTAGTGAAAACGGGGCAGATTAGCTTCTAGCCCGCCCACCATCGTATGACAAAAAGACTCTAAGCTTTTGCCCAGCCGGGATCACCCCCCACGGCCCGCGCAGGGGTCGGAGGCGGGCCGGGGACCGGATCCTAGAGGATTTCGACGGTAATTGGATCTGCTAAGACACAGAGTTTCGACCGTCTCGTTTTCTTTTCTTTCCGCGAAGAGACTGTGGCTGCGCCGTTTGTGGGAGCCGATTGTCTCGGACCATACTTACCGTATCAAGCGGTTTGTTCCTTTGCAATATTGGGTGTTTCGAGTATTAGGTGCAAGCCACTTCCGGTGGTGGTCTTTTTCTTTATCTGCCGCGTCTAGCTTGGATTTAACGGGTAGTGGGAGAGCTACGGAGCTATACTGCGTAACAGGGGCTTGTTCAGTAGCTTGCTGGCCTTTGTTGGTCTTTGTTCGTGGCTGTTGGTGGAATCTGTACATACCGAGATCAAGATCGTCACTGTCAATCGACACGTTATTCCGATTAACTACTGCCTATCACTTCGATCGTCTCCAGTAACTGACTTCCAAATCCATGCTTTACTGACGTGCCGATCTAAGCGCAACTCTCTGGCCAAGGTCTTCATCATGCAAAGGAAAAAAAAAGGAAAAATGCAGGGGAAACGACTAGCCATGCAGACTGTACTCTGGCCCCCCCTGCCCTCCTCGTGTCAAGCTGATTATTCCTGTAATTTTGGGTTCACGGCCATGTTCGTCGTGCCATTTTAGATAAAGTTTATCGTTTGACATGACAGGACGGTACTCAGGGGTGATTCGAATATTGGGAGGACATTTAGGTTCATCTTTCCGGAGCAGCCAACTGCAGCGCTCGTCACTCATTCATTCATTCATTTATTTTTCGCTATGGATTTTAATGACAAGTTGTTGGTCGAGTCTTGGGTTCTATGGGTGTTAGGCCTCTTTGTCGTTGTGTGTCGATTGTAAGTCATCCATCCATCCATCACAATGCGTGGCTTTTTGAGGCGTTTACTTACTGACATGTTTGTTCCTGCAGGATATCACGACGCATGAAACTTAGAAAATGGAGCCGTCTCGCCATTGAAGATTATCTCATGGTCTTTGCTCTCGTACGTTTCACGCATCAACCTCACCAACATACCGTTGCTGATACTCGGGCCGCAGATCAACTTTACAGGAGTCGTCGTCTCGATCAACGAAGTTTCCAAGAATGGCAGTAACTACATGCCCGCCGATGTCGCCGCAAAGCTCACCCGCGAGGGACGACAACAAGCCATTATCGGCAGTAAAATGACCTTTGTCCTCGAGATATTCGCCCTCACTTGTACATGGACCATCAAAGCGTGTCTGTTATTTCTATACGCGAGATTGACGCAGGGCACATCGATAAGACAGAAATGGGCGGTGCGATTCGTCTCTGCGTTTTGCGCGGTGACGTACATCGTTGTTACCTTTATGTTTGTGTTCTTTTGGTGTTCGCCTACACCAGAGTATTGGGCTGTTCCTGTTAATCCCAAGAAGAGTGAGTCTGCGATTGAGATTTGGGAAGGGATTGAGCTAATGACGACAGTGCAATGTGCGACGTATTACAACCATATGATCTTTGCGACGGCTTGTAACATCGCAAGCGACATCATGTTGATCTTATTACCGATCCCAATTGTCATCAACATCAGTCTTCCCAAGAAACGAAAGATTGGATTGTGCTGTGTTTTTGGCTTGGGTTTGTTCAACGTAAGCTTCTTATCCAACCCCTCTTGACATGCGCTAATTGTGCAGATCCTCGCCGCCGTCCTCAACCGTTACTACAACTTCAGCAACCCCAATTCCTACGTCTTTCTCTACTGGTACGTCGCAGAAGGCGGCGTCGCCCTCTGGGTCGGAAACCTCCCTCTCTGCTGGCCCGTTCTGCGTCTCGCCCTCGGCTCCAAAGGCGATTCCACCGACCCCTCCTCATACCCCAACACTCCCTACCGCAATGGTTCATACCCTGAAGGTTCAGCGCGACGGAGAACTCAAGGTCTTCACCCGCTGTCAGGCAAACCTTCAATTTGGGCTAAGTTGGAGGATGAGGATGGCGTCGTGCGCAGTGACGTTTCGCCCGAGCAGGGGAGCCAGATTGAGCTGGTGGACCAGCATGGACCGGATCTGCTGCAGCGGCCGTACCGCGCTGAAGCGAAGATTAGTAGTGGGACGCAGCAGCATGAGAGGGCTCGCAGTGGGCAAATTACAGTGGTTACGAGCGTGGAGGTTAGCTCGAAGCAGACATAGTTAGACCATTTCACCAATTGTGTATTACTTAGACTAGCTTGAATATTTTCAATGACTGTACTTTTGTTATGAACATGTTTATTCCCTCATCGCCAAGTGATTTATCGCCAAGAACAAAACCGGCATATCTTTTAGTGCCCGTAATGGAGATTCAAGACCCCTTCCGGGCCTTCCCTACCCTTCCCTCCCGCTTCGCGGCGTGGGCATCACGGTTCCGCTCGAACCGATCCTTACCTCCCCTCTAAACCCATTCCTGCTAGCGCACACGGGGGATGGTTTCATTGCTAAATTAACTACATGGACTAGCGGACCTAGACCTAACGACCCTGGTTATCAGCTTCAAGCCACAACGAACACCAATACCATGGACCAGTCGAGGATGCATGCATGAGCTTTTTACCGTCAATGAGAGGTCGGGAACGTTCCGCCTCCCACTCGCACCGTTCGTTGCAACCGAGACAGGTTACAAGGGTTCAGTATCTGCAAGACAAAAACAAACTCTGTTTGCATTTCCTTTTTCAACTCCTGCAACGCAACCTCTATACCACACGGACTCTGTGTGTGCCGTGCATACATACGTTTCTTTTTTTCTTCCCTCCTGTTTAATTTCCACACTGCGGCCATTGACCTCATAATGTCTCTACCAACACACACGGCAGAGGCCACGCATGAGAAGTCTGCGACCGTGAGCTCATCACCTACGGGCGATGAAAGCTCCAACCCCCCTAGCATCTCCCTCTCCTCGTTCCAGAAGCTGAATAATCGCATCGAAGGCCTCGCTGGGCTCGAGGCCCGAGGTATCGAGCGTGTTCTTCCTGAGGAGCGTCAAGAAGCTTCTACCGCTGCTGACTTGCAGGTTGCGGTGCTATGGTTCAGTGCGAATCTGTCGCTGAACAACCTGGCGACAGGTCTGTTTGGGCCCATGGTCTTTGGTTTGGGCTTTCTTGATAGTGCATTGCTTGCTGTCTTTGGAACGATTCTGGGTGCTTGCTCGACGGCGTATATGGCGACTTGGGGACCTCAGAGTGGCAATCGTACTATGGTGAGTGTAACTGTTTCATCGGTGATGGTGTTGACTGACATGTGCTCCACCAGGTTGTTCTGCGATTCTTCATGGGTTACTGGCCATCCAAGCTTCCGACATTCCTCAACATCGTTCTCATGGTCGGATACGCCACCATTGATTGCATTATCGGTGGACAGGTCTTATCAGCCGTCAGTGGCGGTACTATGACCATTTTGGTTGGTGTCATCGTCGTAGCTATCGTTTCATGGATCGTCGCCGTCTTTGGCATGAGGATCTTTCATACTTATGAACGGTATGTCTCCCTTCACTTCTTATGCATGCACATGTACTGACGCGGCACAGATACGCTTGGATCGCTCAGGTCGTTGTCCTTGCTGTTCTTATCGGAGTCGCTGGGCCCAACTTCAATGCCGCAGCTAAGCCCACTGTCTCTGGCAACGTCCTTGCTGCTAGTCGGCTGTCGTTCTTCTCCCTCTGCTTCTACGTCCCCAACTCATGGGCTGCTGCTGCTTCTGATTTCTATGTCTACTACCCAGAGCGCACTTCCCGTCTCAAGGTCTTCTTGCTCACTGTCACTGGACTGACAGTATCGTTCACCCTTGTGTACCTCATCGCTATTGGTCTTGCTACTGGTATTGTTGATAACAAGGCTTGGTCCGATGCCAATGCCATCAGTACTGGTGCTCTTATCGTCGAGGCTTACAGTCCTCTTCATGGATTTGGTAAATTCTGCTCTGTTGTCATCGCCCTTGGTGTCATTGCCAACAGCACTCCGTCCTTGTACTCTGCCTCTCTTGGATGCCAGGTCCTCGGTCGCTACACTAAGGCTGTTCCACGATGGGCATGGTCGACTGTCATGTCGGTCATCACTCTCGTCCTCGCTATGGCTGGTCGTGAAAGTCTGTTCGTCGTCTTCCAGAACTTTGTTAGTCTGATGGGATACTGGGTCATGCTCATGATCTGTATCGTCATGGAGGAACATTGGTTCTTCCGAGGTCGCCAGGGATTTGACTGGACTGCCTGGGAGGATAAGAACTATCTACCCGTTGGCCTTGCTGCTCTTGCAAGCTTCATAATCGGTTGGGTGGGTGCTATCGTCGGTATGTCCCAGGTTTGGTACATCGGTCCCGTTTCTAAAGCGGCTTCCAATGCGGATCTGGGAATGTGGCTGGGCTGCGGATTCGCTATTATTGTCTTCCCTGTCTTGCGATATTTTGAGCTCAAGATCTATAAGCGATGAAGGAGACGTATGTAAACGGGATATTTGAAAAGGGTAAAATTTGTAACTGGATTACTTCAAATCCCATAAGTATATCAACATCAAGACAGTCGTTCTGTAGTCAGTTCAGCTAGATCTGAAATCTGTTGCAGTTGCCCGACTCAACTGGCGTTCGAGCTGCTGGATCCTTTCCGTGAACTCATTGTATGTAGTGGCATCACGGCTTCATCCTTATCATTTCGACATGGAACAATTGGTTACCACAAAATAACCCTACAGCTTTGGGTCACCTTTGCTTTAGGCTCCATTGCTCTGGTTTTTCGTCTTCATTATTTGGGCCTCAAGCTTGTGTGTCCCGATAGAACCGTGGCCTTGTCAAGTGCAATGAAAGTCGCTCTCACATCAGCGGCTGCCTTTTGACACTTTGGGTTCGAATGGCTCCCGAAACCCCTCGATATTGAGTACTGACGAGCGCTCATATGAAGTTTCAAAGATTCAAGTGCCTGGGGTTATGTTCTCTCAGAACGTGCTGCTTGAGTCTTCCTCTTGCCTTGCCATTCAAACCTAAATATCATTAAGACAAAGATCGACGAAGCACCATTTAGACCCAGATGCGATAAAATTTCCGTTCGGTGGTTTGTCGTATCTTTCGGCTATAGGAAGAAATACATTGATTTGTTGTTGGTCTTAACGCCGAAATGTCGCCCCTACGTACAGGCCAATCATGGTTGGCATTGAAGTTATCGCCGAAGCCCACTTGCGACATCCTCGTTGTCATCGGCGTTAGAAGGATTACAGCGCCGAGACTCCAGTCAACGACGTATAAATGAGCCTCGAAATGGATTCAGAATTGCTGACTAGATCATCTCACATCAAAATCTCATCCGATTCAGAGCCATGGAGACTCAACAAAATTTCCAAACCCTCAAGGGCAAAGTCGCTATCATCACCGGCGCTTCTCGAGGCCTTGGAGCAGGCTTTGCTTATGAGCTTGCAAAAAGAGGTGCAAAGGTGAGAAATCTACTCAATCTCGTCAAACAGCATGACTGATATCGACAGGTCGTCGCTACATACACTTCTCTAAGCAGCGAGAAGCTAGTGAAGGAGTTGTCCGACAAAATCGCATCACTCGAACCACCATCAGAGTGCATTGGTGTCAAAGCAGATCTCAAGGACGAGGCGTCGCCCGCTGAGATCGTCCGACAAGCAGTCGCTGCATTCGGATCTCAAATCGATATACTCGTCAATAATGCAGGCATGGAAGTCGTCAAATCTCATACCGACATCACAACATCCGACTTTGACTCAATCTTCTACCTCAACGTTCGCGCTCCTCTCCTCCTCCTTCAAGCAGTAAAACCCCATCTCCCCACTTCCGGCGGTGGCCGCATTATCAATATCTCATCAGTAGGCGCCCGCTGCGGTTTTAAGAACCTCTCCCTGTACTGCGCTTCCAAAGCTGCACTCGAAGGACTTACGCGCTCATGGGCAGCTGAGCTGGGTGAGGAGGGCCATACGGTCAATGCGGTTAACCCTGGACCCGTTCAGAGTGATCTATTGGACAATATTCCTAAGGAGATTATTGAGATGCAGAAGAAGCAGACAGCAGCGGGGAATAGGTTGGGTGAGGTTGATGATGTAGCGCAGATTGTCGCTTGGTTAGCTTCGGAGGAGAGTCGATGGATTACAGGACAGGCCTTGTCTGCTAGTGGTGGATTGGAGATGTATTAGTGTCACTTGATACTCAAAACTGCTTGAAAAGATTGTCTCATTGACCAAAACATGTTCTAAAATGTAATCATGCATCTTGGATGCGATAATCTTCTTGTAATGATAAGACTTTAATCATGTTTTGTCCGTTCACAAATGTCACAAATTGGCACACAAAGTATCTCCGTATCAACGTATGTATTGACTGAACTGTTTATCAATGTGACACATCTTAGTAGCTTCAGTATTCTAAAATGACTCCTGTGCCGGTCTCAAGTCCAACTCATGGACCCAGAGCGAACTCGGCTGCTGCGAAAGCCACAAATACGTCTGTCCAACATCCTCGGCCCTCATATGCTTTCCCGTCCTCGTCTCTTCAGTATCCTCATCCGTGATTCTTCCATTCGCTATAGCATGAACGCATTGAACCCCAAATTTGCTATGCTCTTTCGCGATAGCCTGTGCCACCATTCTAGCAGAAGCTCGAGTCGCTCCATAAGCTGCATAGCCAGTGTTCGTACGCATAGCTCCTAGTGTGCCAGTGAAAATGATAGTGCCCTTCTTGGCACCGTTTGTGTCGGCAAGAAGGGTCTGCCCGCCATTTTGCTCGTACATGAGTTTGAGAGCTTCTTGGGCGAAGACTACTGCTCCAGTTGTGTATACCTGCATGCTTTCATTGAACTCCTCGGGCGTTTCTTCGAGGAAGGGCTTCTTGCTAGCATGCTTGACGTGATAGATTGCCAGCTTTAGCTTGAGATCCTTGAAGTCGGGATGGCTGGCGATGTCTTTGAACGCTTTGCGTAGGTTCTCTGACTGAGTGTCTGTGGGGAAAGAGTGGAGAATGCCGTTTGTTTCTTTGCGGAGTGAGTCGCGTAGACTGTTGAGGTTGTCGGCGTTGCGGGCCAAGAGAGCGACGGCGAGGTTACCGCCATCGTTGCGGGAGAGAACGCGAGCGATACCGCGGCCGCTTGTTGGACCAGCGCCAATGATGATTGCGAGACCTGAAGGTGCCATTTTATGAGATTTAGGTGTTTCTTGATACAATGGTTCTTCCATTGGCGTCTTCCGCTTTTTTATATGAACTTTGGGTCGAATACGTCATTCTGTTACTTTGATGATGACTGTCTCAGCCGTTAAGTCCGAAACTGATCAGGTAAAGATCTTCACAAGAACACGAGACTTTAGAAGAGGATGCTAAAATAAACCCAGTAAAGACTCCCCTAAATTCAGACTAAACTGCCTAAGCCTTTTCATCACTTAGGATAATGATCTCAAGTTTTGTTGCCTCCCCCTGGATGAGACGTCAAACAGGTGTGACTTGGACTTAATTAGTCGAATTGGTACGCCCTGTAGTTGCGATTATCTGATCTGAATAGAAGTAATTGCTGTCATGAGCATGTCTATATATGGTCAGGTGTCTATTCGCGTGTCATCCACCAATACCATCTATCGCATGGCTCTCCAGAATTGTTCAATGCTCAATCTCCTGTGAAAGATGAAACCTATTTGGTTTGCTTATTATCCAGCTCCAGACCTTTCCTCGTCTTCTCTCGTTTCCTACGAATCATCCTTAACCATTGCCTTTCCCTCAAGGTCTTGCGACACCAACCATTTCTATAGTCTTGCGGCCATGTTGAGGGATGGCATTTGTCTAGATACTCGTCTATTCGCCTCTTCTCCCACTCCTGTCCGTTGAGCTGAAAGGTGATACTTTCTAAAATGTGTTCGTACAATTCTTGGCCGTACGGTCTGACGTTAGACTCCGACTTGAAAGCGATGTCCAAATAAGAAATCAAGTAGTTGGCAAGTCGTTCCTCGGGGACCAGCTGCTTTCCGTATTCGATTCCACTCCAGCGAAGCCACCAGGGGTTGTCGTTATCCCTGCAAGAAAACTTGGTGTGAGCGGCGCCGTCTGTTGGAGCCACTACATTCACCTCGATTGCGTTGATGATGAAGCGCTGGTTATTCGGGAGACCGATGTATCCAGGTCCATGTTGAATCAAGCTTAAAAGGAGTTCATAAATGGCCCAAACGGCACTCTCGGGTCCTCCATCTCCACCTCGGAAGCTCAAGCTGTCTTTGAAGCGATCGTCAAGATCATCGGTCGGCTCAAAGATGCGGATCGTCGATGTTACTTTGTCGATGTAGCGTGATGTCAGTCGCTTTGTAATATCCCAAGTAGGCCAGAACCCATAGTTCTTTACGAACATGATATCGACGTGGTAGTGATTTGGAAGACCTCCGAAAATATCCTGGATCTCGACGTAGAACTGTTTGCTGACCAGAAGCAGGCTAAGCGCTTTGTTCTTGGGCGCCTGTTGCCAAACACCATGTGGTCTCCATCCCCATCGCATATCTCGAAGACAGTAAAGAAGCTGAGCTCGACCATGTTGGCTCTCTGAAGGACTTGATGGTGCCACTGGAGCTGTGAGCACAAGCTCGAATATGGCCTGGCGTAGTTCCAAGGGAATATCTTGCAGCTGCATGACTGAAAATTCTTTTGGTCTCGGGCAGGGCAAATTCAAACTGTCGGACGTGCTAAGCTTCCGCCGGGGACTGTAAGCAACGCCTCTTGTTTGTTTGAACAAGTTGGCACGTTTTTTTCAGTAGGAAGCAGCCCTTATATAGTTGCGAGTTAGTTGGAGTCACACGGCGAACAAATTAACTTTTCAAGGCTTATTCATTAAGATTTGTGCGTACTTGGACCTGTTTGGCTATATGAAAGCTTTCAGAAGTTAAAGTTTCCTTCAAACCTTAAACACAAATTCTATAAGTTCGAACCCAAGCTCTCCATACTCAAGACCTTCGTCCGTCTTATTCGCCTATTTTGAATACATCCCATAGTATCCCTCATAAGCCAGAGCGACGGCTGTTAGCGCAGCTGAAAATGCCTCCCATGTTGCAATTACTCTCCAAGCAGGTCCTTGCAACCAAAAGATTCTGGCTGAAATAAATCGTGCCAGTGTGAGGGTAAAAAAGCCGCGGTTCTCTTGATAGGCAGCCAGCATGTAGTAGATGCCGATGCCGATAATCGCAATTGAAAAACCGTTGAGCGCGGGGAGGGCTGAGTCTTGGAGTTGCTTTGCGGCGAGAGCTTTGCGAGGGGAGATGAGATTGCTGACACCATGGTTGAAGGCGCTGAGGCCAAAGATGAAGATGGTCACGGCGGTGATTGAGGGCATGGTGATTGTGCACTTGATTGAGCTTGTCTTCCAAAGAAATAAGGAAAAGGCGTTTGTGATTCATGTACGAATTTTGATGGGAACAGATCTCAACATTTCTTCCGCTTCGTGCGCAGATCTGATCTGCGAGGTTGCTAGGGCTTACATGAAAATGCAACTCGTAAGCTGCATAGCTGAGTCTCATGGCGTTTTCTGGTCACTCTGATTGAACAAGGAGTCGCTGTGTGACAATAACATGAGATTATCATTAAATCGAGTATCTTCTCATCAAAATTCTTGTCATAAGCTAAATGCAGGCCATTATTCGGCCACGACAATACAAAGGAAAGGGACACGCCAGAGGTAGCTGACATACTCAGTGATTTGCTATCAATATCTAACCATACTGCATCGTTTTAGATGCTAGCAACAGCGACCTTGGAAACAAGACCAAGGATACCAGCAGCAGTGATCACGTCGTCAGATCTCTCGAATCCCTCCTCGAAAGGCAAGCGTTCCTCCTCTGCACAACGTCAGCATTATTACGTACGATCTGCTCAACGGGCTTACTCACGGAACAATGTCTTGACCCATTCTGTCTTGGCATTTCCATCGTTCAAGTTTCCAAAGACAGACAGGTAAAGCGCAGTCTCGATGAAGCTGAACTGCTGAAGATCGGCAGGCAGCGAGAACTCGGGGTTGGCAGCTTCAGCGGCCTTGAGGCGCTCCTTGCGAGCCTTGGCGGCGGTCGCGATGGAGATGGTTTCCTCAGTGAAGTGAGAGGCTGTGGCGGCCCAGATGGTCTCGTTGAAGCTATGGTTATCGCCGAAGAAGATGTCGGCGCGGCTCAGACTGCCATCGTGCTCAATGACTAAGGTAGTTCAATTAGCTTGCGACATGGTCGTGATCTACCGAAGATACGCACCTCCGTGCTTGTTTAAGTCGTCGAGGTTGAAAGTACCATTGTTTCCAGTGGTAAGGGCCTTCTGGCCAACGAGGGTTGTCGCAGCTGGGTCGAGGTTAATGGCGTCGGTGAAGGCGACGATCAGATCTTCAAGCGAGATATGGAGGCCGTCACGAGGGAGATATCCGTGATTGGCGACAGCATTCACCATAGGACAAGGGCTTCGGCCTGCAATTGTTAGTTAGCCAAGAACCATGATCGCCGATACGATGCAACTTACGATCGGACGCAGAAGGCGCTCGCCATTCATTGCTGGCGCTAACAGCCAAAGCCGCAGAGCAAAAAAAGGCAACGTTAAAAAGCATCGTGATTTATTCCAACAAAGCTCAAAGGGTACAGAACCAAAAATCACAAGCAAGGACAGCCTCCTGACGACATTTTATCAACATGTTCCCCTGAGCGACGATCATCTTTCACATTCTATTTTAGCTCCCTCATTTATCGCGGTCAATGCCGAGGCTCACGGACGAAGTTGCAGAAACAGGACGAAGCCGTTGTCTTGGAGTCGTGAGATTGGTGCAAAATCGCCGCGCGACTCGGTCGAAAGATGCAGGTCCGGAGATGAGCCAATAGCAGCGATTGTAATTACCATCTTAAAACGCCATGTTAATGCTTGGACCCCTTTTGTTGTGGAGTTGGTGAGGGTCCGGGTGGTGATCCGAGCCTAGGCTAGGGTGAATTACTTGGAAAGGCAGCTCGTGGTGCCCTGTAGATATTTACGCGTTTTATAAGTTTAAGATGGGATTTATTCCGTTAGAGTTTCGGCCGATATGTCTAATTCGTCTTCTGGAGACAGGTGAGCGGACAGACCGTCAGACGCTTATTTTTATTCGGATGTTGGTTACTCACCACGACTATTTGTTGTGGGCGATGGGCTTGAAGCCATTGCATAGCTAGGGTTATCAGAGGTTGTCAGAGGAGGGATGGCCTGACGCCGGCAATTGAAGCCATCTGGCAATGCTGGCACTGAACTAGATCCTGGGATATGGCCAAGGCCGTAATGCATGTACTAACGAGGTCAAGAATATTTCCATGTCATAGCCTACAAGAGCTTGGTCACGTGTCTCCAGCAGAAGTCTTATAGATCTGCCGTTGAATGCACCTCTGCGTCCTCGACTTCTCGGTAAGATTATCTCGATTACTCCGGCGAACGTGCTAGACAACTGGTAATCAACTGAACTGAGCTTCGAGCATAAGATGATTCTATTAGAAATGGATCTTCAGAATTCTAGCTGTTTTGTCTTCCTGATGACATTGTCTAATCTATTTTTCTCCGGATCAACCTCAATCCATTCCAGGTCGATGGGCCAGGATGAATTCACCTGCTGCTCCATTGCTTTCTCTTCCTCCCCCCCTTCCTCCACAGCGCCCACCTCCCTAAGCAGAGAGTCATTCTCGCTTCCAATACTACCTTTCAATAGACGAAAAACTACTTTGGCCAGATAGCAGTTGATGCTTTGATCTCCAAGACCTTTGACAACAAGCACGACCGACGATCTTCGGCTTTCTAGATCTGTCGTCTCAGAAGTCTCCAAGGTTTTAGCATGCATGAAACCTATAAAGGCCAGCAGAATTATGATGAATATGTCATAAGACTCGAACCCGTGCCGCTGATAGTATAAGCGTAGCAGCGTTTCCATTTTTATCTTGGCGTCGCTCAAAACCCTGTTGACGCTGTTGTCAACTAGCGCGGGTGCAGTTGTCATGCGTAGTGTTTCTAACAGATAAACAGTCAAGTTGTAGTAATGCATACTGAAGAAAATTAGCATAGTTCAAGGAACGAATTGCTAGGCAAACTTACTGCAGCTTGAGCTGCCATGGAAAAGAGATTTCTGATGCCTCGAGACCTGGCGGAAGATTTCGATACCAACAGTCAAGGCGGATACAGAAACCTTTAATTCTATCCACGATAGTTTCTGGGGTGTTCTTGAAACCTGAGAAAAACACAGCAGCAACATCGTTCATGATAATTCGGAACTCAGAGAATGTCCGAAAGGTATGGGCATAGTTGACGGATACAGGTCCTTTCGCTGATGGATAGCGAAGCCCGAAGTCGCCATAGCAGTCGTCTTGCGTAGATAGTTGTATGCAAGGAGGCATAGATAGTAGTGGTGCTTTGAACACGTGAAAGCTATGCACACTATCGTCGGTCAGCTTCATATGCATCATGAAGCGAGGAGGGGGAGGCAAGAGTTACGCCTGTAGCCCGAATAGCGCCCATGCTGTGAAAGCTCTTGCATTATACTCAACATCGTCGCTATTTGCGGTCGGCGTGGAGAATAGATGTATTGCATGCGCAGCCGCAACGGCCTGGGTCAGATAAGATCTCCCCACCTCGTCACTACCATTGGCATCATGCACAATCGATAGGACAATGGCAGCCTGGATGGTCGTAAGCCGAGCATTACCAATCTCCATCTCCCATAGTCGGCGTGCCTCTGCAAGGAATTGATATCCAAGAGTCCGTGGATTCCAGAACTGAGAGCGATGGCTCATCTTGGAGTAGCCGTGCTGGAGACATGATTTTAGTATTCAGTGGTCTAATAAACTACGGGGTCTTACCCACGCAAGCAGATGCAAGGACTGCATGGACTAGAAGAGAGGAGCAGTATTTGCCTCGACCTGATGCCATATCCTCCAGAAAGTAGTTCTTTTGGAAGGCCGGATAGAAAGTGTATTCGGTCATGAAATACGTCTCTAGTAGCTTCCGTAATAACTTGTTATCATCGATGATGCACGTCCATTTCTGTGCGTCGACGTGGTCTAGTCGAGGATCAACCATCTCGGCTGCATGATACGGAGCCTCGTAGATTATAGGATACTCTGTTGGAGAATTGTCGCCACTCTGTATCCTTTTCTCGCCCAATGAATACTTATACAGCCATGAATCAAGGTACTGATTCCCTTCCTGGATCAAGAAGCTAGGCATTTCTTTGCGATAAGGAAACTCATACTGATAATAGTGATCTGGCACTACATGTGCCTGTTTTAGAAGATCTGCACGTTGAATGTGGTCAAGTATCGACTCAACATCATGGCCGCTCTGGATTCTTCTTAAGATATCAGTGCCTTCGTGCATTGGCTTCGTCGCTAAAATACGGAAAAGTTCTTGGTACGCTCCCTGCTCTTCAAGGGTAGCACGGTAGTGGCACTCCGTCCTTCGTCTGATGCACTGTAAGCACCGAGGTTTGGCGCCGTCGCACTAGAAGAAAACATTATTAACTCATTGTCTCGCACACTAGGAAAACATGAAACTGCGCACTCGGGACTTGCGTTGCCGGCATGGTTCGCAGGCCAAAGTGATGGCTTTACGGCGTCTTCCTAGGTTGGGGACCAGTGGTGGATCTTGGCTCAGAACATGGATATTTTCAGGGGCCGGGCCTGGCAAGAGACTGCGAGGCATGTTCGGCTGTGAGTGACTAGGTTTACTAATGCATACGACTGCTGTAGAGAGTATAGCATGTTCATGACGAAGAAAGGGCGGGGTTTGGAGAGCCCTCACGCGAAATTTCTTTCACCAATCATGCTTTGGCAATGTCCCAGGTAGCCAGTGACGTCTTTGATACGTAGGTAATCGAGTACTATTTCTACTTTTCGTATGAGGGACTGCTACGTTATGTTGTGAAGAGAAAGAAGCGTCAGCGGACAGCATCGTGTGCAGTGTATAACCTCCCTGTTCTCCTCGGAATATTTAGACCATGTGATTGAGTTCCTAACCCTTGCTGCCCGGGCTGGCTACAGGTCGGGATGTGGCGACTGTCGTAGATCGGCTCTCCAGTCCACGCACTAAGCGACTAACCAGTGCGCTAATGCAGGGCACGTCGAAAGCGTTTTCGGTGGAGTTGAAACATTTTTACAGGGAGGATCCCGCTGGATCCCATCGACGATCAACGTCTTTCATCGTTGCATTGGATCTACGGAGTATTCACTAATCTCCCGCGTGGATGTCCACCAGCTGTATCCCAATGTCTTAGCTTCTCTCTTCAAATACTCTAGAGATATAATAGGTAGTTGTCGTGACTGTTTTGGCGGAAGCTCCCGTGTATCACCTCATGAAACACCTCGCCCTGACTAGCCGCGTGTCAACCTCCACCACCAAGCTGACGTACAAACAACCAACCCACAACACGATTCATAGCCAACCCACCCACGTTAAACGCCACAGACATTCTCTCATGCCGTTGATCGCCCCACGCTGCAACCCGGTATCCAATATGATCGTTCCAAAACTCATCCGTTTCGTGGGGCTCTTGCGCCGGTTGACGCGTTCTGTGAGACTAACAAAAAGCCAAGTTTTGCAGTTTCATCCCGAGTCGAGTTCCGATCTGTTGGGACTGCGGGACTATATGAGTTTTTGTTCTTCCCCGGATCGAGAGACTCTTCGTTTCTGATGTACGCATCGCTGTAGTCATTCCTTCTGTACGGCACGTTCACTTTACTGTTTCTTCTTTTTGGTTGTATCTACTCTCCTTTATAATGAAGTTCTCTTCGGTTCTCACGAGCGGGCTCGCATCTTTCACACTGGTCGCTGGCCTTCCGACTGTTACAACACCAAGTGAGCATTCTGTTCAACAAGTCCGAAATCCAGTATATAAGCGCAATGGAATTGCAGCTCTCGACAAGATATACCGAAAATATCACATCAACCTTCCGGAATACCTCAAAAGTTCAGTACTTGCTCGCCGAGATGAAACTAGCACCGTCACCAATAAACCAATCGAGAATAATGCCGAGTGGTTGACACCGGTTCAGATCGGAAATCCTCCAAGGACATTCCAGATGGATCTCGATACAGGATCATCGGATCTTTGGGTATATGGTTCGAAAGTGGCTACTGCAGGCGGTAGCAGCAACCGATACAACGCCTCCAGTTCAAAGACTTGTGAGGAGATGGCCGGTGCAAAGTGGTCGATTGAGTACGGTGATGGAAGTGGCGCTTCGGGTCATGTTGTGAAAGATACGGTCTCCATCGGCGGCCTGTCAGTGGAGGCTCAGGCTGTACAAGTCGCTGACAAAGTGGATGAGTCTTTTGCGACGCAGCAAGAGTTGGACGGTCTCTTGGGACTGGGCTTCAGCTCTATCAACACGGTTACACCAAAGAAACAAAAGACATTCTTTGACAATGCGAAAACAGAGCATGACACTGGGGTCTTTACCGCGGATTTGAAGCATGATGCCCCAGGTACATATACTTTTGGCGTTATCAACAAGACAGCGTATGAGGGGGATATTACGTACACGACTGTTGATTCATCGACGGGAATGTGGGCATTCACTTCAACGGGATATGCCGTTGGAAAAGGCAATGTCACCAAGACTGCCATCACCGCCATCGCCGACACAGGGACATCACTCATGTTCCTCCCCGAAGCAGTCAACAAGGCGTACTATTCTCAGATCAGCGGTGCCAAAATCGACGCAACTGCGGGAGGCTACGTTTTCCCGTGCGACACGAAAATGCCCGACTTTACGTTCTACGTGGGGGAGTCGGGTATCACAGTCCCGGGTGCTTACATGAATTTCGCACCGCTTGAGGGGCCTGTTCCGGGGGAGAAGGAGGGGAAGAGGGAGGTCGGGACTTGTTATGGGGGATTGCAGTCGAGTGCGGGCGATATCAATATCTTTGGTGATATTGCGCTGAAGGCGGCTTTTGTGGTGTTTGATGCGGAGAAGACAAGAATTGGGTTTGCGAAGAAGACTTTGGCTGGAGTTGAGTAGGAAAGATTATAGATATCACAGCGAATTACTCCGTACACTCTTTTATTATCCTATATACAAATGTTGTTTTATGTTTTATGTTGGTCGTGAATAATGCAATGCTGTTCTCTTCAATGTCTGTCTGCACAAATGCACAAGTTGAGCAAACACACAAAATCAAGAAATCGCGCACCAAGACGAGTTGTGCGTGAGTGTCCACTTATGCAGGGGCGTATGGCTTGCACTAATTATCTCCGGTCTCTCTCCAGGAGAGAAGTACCTCTCCGAGAGACCCACAGTAAGCACGATGTACCTTTTTTCACACGGAGGAGAGTCTCTACGATAACGGTTCTGATAAGATAAGAAAACCACTCCGATGTCCGCTCATCACTAAAGATCGGATCAGAAATTACACTATACTCAACACCAGCAAATATTCGACCCAAGTGTTTGTTCTCATTATCATGACTGTCGTATATTCTATGAAATCACGCTCTCATCATCATCTATGCAATTTTAAACGCTGGTAATCACTCCAGGTCCGCATCCAACAGACGTCAAATGCCATCCAACCGCTCTCTCAACATTCCTCAATATCTGCGGAACGTGCTCGCTCTTCATGTGCATCATACCCAGTACAATCCCAGCAAGGCACGCACTTCCAAACTTTGCAACACCATGCTGCAGCACTTGTTTAACACCCTCTCTGATCTCGGGATCGCTGCACTTGAACAGAACAACAAACAGCGGCTTCATGACGTTGTTGTCCATGAAGCGGAAGTTTGCTTGCGGCCCTTTTAGCTCGCCGAGGATACGGTGCGTCGTGGCGATGATCTCGCGGTACACGGGCTTCGCGTCGGGTAGCACCTTTGCATCCGTGTTGAGCTGTAAGTGGAGACTTGACAGACACTCCAGGTACAGTGCTTCAAAGACACTGGCTGTCACGTAACTGTGCGGCTCCTCACTTTTGCGCTGCTGCGTGTAGCGGTATAGCAGTACGAAACCGTTGTGCCAGCTTGAAAGGACAGAGAAAGCCCTCTCCCATGTTGCTTTGGTGGTCTCTTTATCGTCGTCAAAGAGATGATGAGCAAGGTGGTGCTGTGCGACATCCCACCATCTCAAAGCTTGGTCCAAATCGTGAAATGAAGAGGGCATTTTGTCTATGGAGTACCTGTGTCTTCCCAGACATCGCTTCGCGGCTAGGAACTCATCCGTGTCCCCGGTGATGCCTAGTCTCAGGGCCCACGGGTAGGTACTCAATCGCTGTATCATGTCAAACAGGGCATTCTCATAATCATCAAATACTAAATCTGATAAAGATACACCTTCCTGGGCACTTCGTTTACTGAGATATGCTTCAAAGAGACGAGCAGCGTGGTCGTGGTGCAGAACAGCAGCGTGCATGTCCCCGCGAAGGATATCGTAGGTGAGAAAAACAAGAGCCACGTGAGTAACACTGCGCAGCGCACGCAGTGTAGAGGTAGCAGTCGTTACAGCACGTACAGTACGTGTATAGTACTGAAGAGACAGCTGATGCGCCTTATCAGCTGCTACAGAGTCAATGGTTGGCTGCGTGAAGGCGTTGACTGCACCGCCTAGGGCACAGCACGTCTCACGGACAGCGGCATCCTCATGGGCCAGCTGAGGCGTGATGGTAGCCAAGGTGTTGTGAGGGAGGGTGGTGCCCTGCTCGTTGGACCAGAGAAAAGTGGAGAACATGTCATATTGCGTCTGGTCTTTGAAGAGCGAGAGGATGTAGGTTGGCTTGGCTAGGATGCGTGTGTCGGACTGGGGTGCTGCTGTTGTCACGGCCGTAGCTGTGGTGTTGAAGCTGACGGATTGGCTCAGCGGGAAATGACATGTTAGACCGACGGCCTTGCACCGGTTACAGATTGGTTTGCCCTCATCACATTTCACTTTGCGGCGTCTGCATGATAAGTATTAGCAACAACTTTACATTTGAGTAGACGATTGTCTTCTGTCTGCACGCACTTGCATTCTTTACAACCAGTACGTGTCTTGAAAGACTTGGTCTTTGGCTTCTTATTAGCGGCATTTTGGCCCGAGCGATCGGCAATGTCAAGGACAGCCACATTGGCATTAGGGATCTAAAGGCGAGCAAAAGATAAAACATGTAAGTAAGCCACCGACGACATGAAACGGGTCTGCCCTAGTGGCATTTTGGTGCTTTTTTGCTCACCCGTGGCTTGTTGTTGGCCGGGACCGAGACGATCTGAGATGCTGACGGGTCGCCGCCGCGAGGGGGTTGCACACCGCCACCACTAGAAGAAGACGAGCCAGAGGCAGAGGCAGAGGCAGAAGCCTTGGGTTTAGGTTTGAGAGCTATTGTCTGCTCCATCACACATTTACCCTGTCGGGACCGAAAGTGTGTGGCGTGACGGTATGGGGAAGGCGAGCCAAATGCCCGAGATGGCACGAGGAGGGGGATGCGTTGTGAGTGAACTGTTCACTTTTGGTGGAGGAGTTTCAGACCGTTTAATCCTACTGTATCCACATTCGGTGACTCTGTATCCAATCATCACTCGACCTGTGCGAGTTACTCAAAGAAGTTAGGGCTGGGGTCTCGTTTATTTGACCAGATTCCGAATTAGACAGGGATCGGCGCTTTGATGATCTTGGCTAACCGTCTCAAACCCTCCGCTGCATTCTGACTGCATAAAGACTCTGCAATAAGCGAGCATTAATAACTGATAAATGGTCAAATCAGCAATATGTTACTTCTGTTTGTTGGGGTTGACGCAAAATTCGCCTTGCTGGCTTCCTGTTCATGTCCCAGGCTTGTAATCAGTGCATGCCTCATTACTCTAGAGCTGCCCAAGCTTGTACTACAGACATGATCTACAGGCTGGATGTAAGGTCTTCCTTGCTTTTGACAGGCTGTGGATCAAACTTCGCTTATATCTTTCTGCACACTCAAATCGGTTAATCTTGATACAAGTGATCGACATATCCTAGTAAGGGATGTTACACCAGGTCAACCTACAGGGTTGCTTTCTATCAACTCCCGTTCTTTTGTGACAAAGCATGTACGGCCCTGATGCCAGGGTACCACTGTTGAGGGAGAGCAACTGGTGGGTGGAGGTTCAAGTTTGCTAAAGCCCGGAGCGCCGGCACAACAGTACCGTCCGCGTCCTTGACAGGACCTTATCCATCTCATCATGTACTAGCATGGTCCCTTAGCTCGACGGTCTTACACATTCTGCAAAGACCTTAGCTTATTTGATTCCTCTTTTTTTTAATATCTTTTGCCGCACTGGAAATTGGCACCGGAATATCTCAAGGCAAACGAAGTGCTGTCCAGAAGCGCCAATCGATACATATTTGGGACAGTTGGCGACCCTTGGAACTTAGAAAAAATCACAGCAAGTTCATTAGTTTGGTCATTAATATTCCCCCTTTCAACCAAGGAAGTACTTGCTACCTAGAACATTGAACCTTTAGCAGGTAACTCTCCAGCTAAGAGAAACATTTGTCTATTTTCTTTCATAATGTGGGCTGCTTACCCAAGCCTTCTCCGGACCGAAGTTACAGCTGCCGATACCTTAAAACCAGGGGAAGCCTTCTATGAGCTTCCGTCAAAGCATCCGTGCTGAAAAGTATGCATTATGATATTGGGACCTCTTCACGGGCGATGGCGCATAAATAGAGCCTATCTGCGCCTTCACTATGAAGAGAACACGGCGAAGAAGTGATTCACTACTGGTAGTAAGAACGGACTAGGTATTCTGAATCATCGTCAACATACATGCCTATTTTATGAGACATAGCCTCGTCTGAGCAGGACGTACGTGTGATCCCCTCACTCACAAGCTTGACAGACTTCATTACCTTTATTCCTCTAGGTGCTACGCTATATCTCGACCTCGAGGGCAAAAGTCTCAGCCGCAACGGGACTATTACTATCATCACCATTTTCGTAAAACCTACAGAAGCAATAGGGCTCATAGATCTTCAGACTATTAGTAGCGCCGCTTTCACTACGCCTAACGTCTTTGGAAATACTCTCAAGGCCATACTTAAGAATCCTCTCATGCCTAAGTGTCTTGGGGATGTACGCAACGACGCCGACGCCCTTTGGGCCCACTACAAGGTCCGTCTTGCTGGTGTAACAGATATACAGTTTCTTGAAAATGCGTCCCGTGTTGGCGATAAGACATACGTCCGCGGGCTTGATGCCTGTGTCGAGAAGGATCTCGGGCTGGGATTCATGGAACTTCGCTGATGGATCAGGACTAAGCGGACAGTTAAAATTCGCATGGCCAACGACGTTTTCTCCCGCCGCCCCTTGGACGCAGAGACAGAGAAATACTGCGTTCACGACGTTTTGTATCTGCCTGCGCTACAAGATACTTACACGAAGCCAATCGACAGACAATGAATGGAAAAGGCTATGGATGAGAGCGCGCTTCGAGTGACCGAAGCCTGTTCTCCAGAATATGAGCCCCAGTCTGAGAACAAGAAGCTAGGGCCGTGGGGATCAGGATTGAGTGCCGAGACAATAGGCATAGATGAATGGCTTGAAAGATATGACGAAGCTAGGATGGATGCACAGCAGGAGGAATTGTACGGCTATGATGACTATGACGACGTGTATGATCAGGGAGGATTCAATTCTCAAGACGCCGCATGGGGCGATACTTTCGATAGTTGTTGGGAACATTAAATTTACTCATTTCGGTGGCTATTTACTGATAGGACTTATGCACACTTTTAAGAATGCCGCCAACGCTATCTGATATTATGGTAGAGCTTTACTCATTGACAATCCATTTTGTAACCAGATGCCGGCGATCTATCACCCTGTCTGCTTCTATGAGAAACAGGGTTATGTCTTGTCTTCGGAGCAATGCCAAAGAGG
This sequence comes from Fusarium pseudocircinatum, assembly GCA_013396035.1. Classification (NCBI taxonomy): domain Eukaryota; kingdom Fungi; phylum Ascomycota; class Sordariomycetes; order Hypocreales; family Nectriaceae; genus Fusarium; species Fusarium pseudocircinatum. Next base: position 116,678 of record JAAOAS010000271.1, read on the forward strand.
CTTTGGACTAGTGCTGAGCATGTTCAATGCATGGTTATATGTTGATGTTAGAGAGCTCGGGACAAATAAGGGCAACCTGGGTATGTCATAACATTCAAACTTATTTAACTGCAGGTTACAGAGGCATAGAAACCATTATAAGTTAAGCTGCGCATTACTTTCACAGTTTCAACATTGAACCTTCGCTATCCACTTCAGAGCTCACACAACACATCAATACAAATCTGACGATCCTTCAGAAGGAATTTCAAATCTGGAAAAATACCTATGAGTAGGTAATCCCAGATTATTACCGTAATATCGCTGTGTCGTCATGATGTCAGTGTTTCTAAGCCTTTATAACCACTGCAGAACCATCAAACATGTTAAATCATAATCTGATACTACACTATGGCAGTGCATAACACGCTTGAACTAGGTGATGTTCATTTACGATTTTCATTGTTTTCATGAAAATTATGAGGTCTGGGTTCTGTTCGTTGTAATGGCTGCCCACGTTCTACTCGATCAATTACCCAAAAGACTTGGATTCAAAAACATAACTCTTTGTTCCCATGACACAAGGTGATTAGTCTTGACGAACTCAGGATTAATAAAGAGCATCTGAAACCGATCTGAGTATTTTATCATTCACGCGTATTAGCAGCAGAAAAGGTATAAATAAAGCTACTGTGGCTCATCAATCCCGATACTGAATACTCACTATCACTCCGATCCTCAATCACAACATATTGCAACCTTATAACAACCTACAGAACACTTCAACTGACCAATTTGAATTCTTCAATCATGCCTAGCACCATGACCACTACTGTCAAAGACTTGTCGGACCAGGCCATGACGATCATCGCCTCAATGTCGGAAATGATCGAAGCTGTGCGAGCAGCTTCTCGCACAGCTTCTAGAGCAGAACTCTACGAATTGATTGTCCAAAGCGCGATACTCACCGATCTCGTGGCTAGGATGACAGAACTGATGGAGGGCGAAGACCCAGAGAATATGCTACTGGATGTTCTCAAGCAGGCTAATGATGTCATGCTTGAAATGGATGAGATCTTTTAGGCCCCCTGGGAACAGTAACGTGATCGCTTGTAGGCGCATTCACGGCGTTGTTCGCGATAACCCATTGGTACACAGGATTGATCAGTGGGAAGCAACTTCACATCATGGGACGGGGAACAAACTGGAGAGCCAATGAACTCAAGGTGACTTGCGATCGACTTTTGCGAGATTCAATGTGGTATCCGGGAAAGGCTGAAATGCGGTGAGTATGTCGGGAGTTCTACTGATATATATATGTGCAAGTCGAGCTCTTTGGTATTTAGGAGTCTCTTTAGATGAGACTTGGGCGTCACTGGCGTTAGTAAGACTGCGAGATCAATGTATTAGAAACTTCACCGTTGCTTGTCATCACTTTTTGAATGAATGTGATAACCTTGTTCTGTTGCTTATATGGTAAATAAATAAACCCGTGTCCGTGAGTGCGTCCGATGCAAGATACCGTGGCTTGATAATACTAGTGTCACATCATTGCCGTGAAATGTTTCAATACGGTCGACTGCTGTTTTTCTACTTTATGGTTGAATCAAAAAGGTGGCATCGTTGGAATACTTCCAAACCCAGAAAAAGCTTAGTCGATAGGTCTAGGCTGTTGGCGCAAGATAGCATATGTGAAAATGCATTTACTTTCAGGCCTCTGGAAATACTGCAAGGGAGTTCCACGGATACTTGAGGCTCTATGCCTCCTAGTCATGACGCCTGTCAATAATCGTGTTTTCGAATAGGCCTTGTTCAGATTCATAATGTTCCTCTTCTAATGTGTTCATGTTTGTTTACATACTCACTGAAAGCGTACCAATTATGCAGTGGTCTGGTTCACAATACACACTGTAAGCATAAAAAGCCTCTTGAATGAAATTTCGCCGAACATACAAAGAAAGATATTATTCAATCTCGGGGTTATGCAACCGTCTGATTTCGGTAAAAGTTGAGGATAAAGAACACCATGGCTTCCGTCAAGCAATGAACTCCTAGTTTTGTTCAGGCTCTAGCTCTGCATGATATAATGTTCAGCTCTGTTAGCAGGATATAAGAAAAGAACATCCTGTGGTATTTAAAGATATAAAACTGTACTATCCTCAATAATGGGACCTGAATACTACATCCGCACGGCTTAAGTCCAACATCTCTTAAGTCTCAAACATTACCCGGTATTCTGAAACTCGTTGTCAACATGGCTACTAACGCACCTACCGCTATGCCACGAATTGGCGTCTCATACAGTACATTTGTGGAATTTCTTTGCAGAATCAACAAGGGTGCATTCAGAGACGCATCAATTGACGCTCTAGGCAAGGTACAGAAAGTCCATCAAGCTCAGTCGCGAATCCTAAAGTCCTACCCTGACCTTACCACTGTTAGTCTTGGAACGGTTAGGCCACCTTTTTCAAGATATCCATCACAGAATGAGATTGATGAACTTCTCGGTGACCTGAGGAGTGTCAAGTACTTTTTGTTTGACATGGCGCGTCATTTCTACTCTGGCCACGAGAACGAGCGGAATATGTTGCAGCCCTTGGAGAAGGTGACAGTAAGCTTGGAGAGACAGCTGTATTGTATCCAGTTGGCTATCAACAAGCTGGATCCTTATCGAGGGCCTAAGGATATCTTTGGCATGTATTGTGGTGTTCTTGTTGATGAGAATTTGGCCAGAACTGATAGAGAGGGTGGCACAGGTAGGATTGAGGAACAGATGCAGCAGATAGCAATCTAGATAGGTACGGTTCTCAGCCTAGTAGTGGTTTGCAGGGTTGTCGATAGTTCAGCATTCGTAGGTAAGTAATGTGACTGCTGTTGACATCTGCCAGAAAGACCATGTCCCAGTCACGGGTGTTGTGATTGGCAACTGATGAAGAGTGTACTTGCCAGTCATCCGAAGTCTATTACCATAAGTACCATGTAGACTAAGAAAAATTGAAGATGGATAAAATATGTCTAAGAAATGCCAAGCCAGAAATTGATGCCGCTTTTCCACCATTTATCACCTGCCCCGTATTATCATCTGCCAACTTGTAACCATTTCACACTTCAAGCAGCTTATCTGCTCTGGAAATTTCAGAAGAAAATTATGATAATATCTTCAACTATTGTGGCTGAAGTTCAAGTCCCCATGCATCTGTGAGAAGTTTCCCACGTCAAATCCCGGCATATAGCCCCAGGCATTCTCGTTCCACCCTATAAGTGACAATGTCAGTTTTGGAACATAAAGCCATGAATGGCCAACTTACCTAGCCCTACACCATGTCCGTGTACCGGAGCTCCAATAGAGGGCATATGCATGCCTTGCATTTGAGCAATGTTGGCTGCCTGCAGCTGATGGCAGTGGTAGGGATGCGCAACTGTGGCCTGGTGCGTGTGCATCATTGTGCTGGGCACAAAAAGCGGAGGACTATCCTCCGCATAATAGATACACCCATACCCAGGGACAATCGTCAAATGAGTCGCTACGGCGTATGCTGTAGGAGCGGCCGGCGACGGGATTAATGGGGTTGGAAATTGGTTTTTCCCGTCGTTGTCCCGCTTCAACCTGGCCTTTGGAGCCGTCCTCTTTCCCCGCGTGTTTCTTCGGGCAATTTTCATAGGTGGGGTGCTGGGACTCTCTTGGTTAGCATCCTACACCAGTCAGCTTCGTGTATATTGTTTGTCATGGTGTGTATGTTTACCTCGTCCATCTGGGATGCGGTGCGCTTAGGCGCTGATGAAGGGAGAGGTCGACGCTGCACAGCAAGCTGTGATGAGGGCGTCTCTCTTAGGGCAGGCATCAGGTATGGGCGAATGTTGTTGGTTTCAGACATGATTTGAAAGGTAAGGATGCCTGAGGATAAGGTATGTATGAAGCGAGTAGGTGAATCAATGATGAAGAGGCAAGTTGCCTAAGCACCGCTATGATACTATTGAAAGTAGTTGAAGAAAAGAACTCCAAACGGAATCATGGATGGAATAGACTGTCCTTTTGAACTTCACTGAGTCGTTCCGTCATCTCAAGAATCACGCATCCAGTTGTCAATTTGACTGTTTGGTATAGTGATGTATCGGAAACTAGCCGTTTGGGCGGTATCCACTATACGGGGTGGCGTTGGATAGATGACGGGAATCAACGTTAGCGATGTGCTACTATCCTCACCGACTAGCAAGAAGAAACCCTTGTCCCCTGCCTGTGCTGCTGTATAGATAAGGTTGGTAGGAGATAGGGCTGCTGCGTCACGGGGCAGTCCCGATCTGTTGGACCTTTTGCCCATGTTGTGAGGATGGATGATTACTTGCACCGTGATATTATGGGGCAGTCAGTACGGCGATACTTTTGAGCAGTTCAGGTTTTTTTGTTTGACTATCGTCACACCGAGAGGAGCAAGGAAGGTCATAACCGTGAATGACTTCATTTCATTCTACCTTGGAGACAGACTGCCATGCTCGCACTAACGAACAACGCCACGAGCCACTAGGTCTCAGCATGGGTAGTTTTAGTCTCGCGTCTGACAACGAATGTTCTAGAAATCGTCTCATCTATGTGTTCCAACAAGTGCCAGCCAACATAGACACTTGGCGTTTAGCTATGACCTCTTCAGTGACTGTGTTGGCAAGCGTGTGCGCCACCATAGCTAATAGTAAATAAGTAGCAGGGGCTATTCCTTCCCACGCTGAGCTATATGTGATATGTTTTCGATCTATTGAGGTCTAGTGTATTCACATTGCCATCTAGCATCGAAGCAGCCATGTTCTAGCGCTTCTTTCCATCGGATCTCAGTCTCCATGAAACAGACAAGTAAGACCAAGAGTCTCACCAATATTTCGGGCTGTGACTCACTTATCTCATTGCTTATCAAATAAAGTTTAGATCGCCGTTATTGACATTAGTCGCCGTCATCAACGTTTAGGTGAAGTTGTTGGTGTTGATAGTGGAGACTATACGGTTCGGAGCATCTGGCAGAGGGGCCGGTCTCCACTTTATGCCGTCCCGCGTCCGTGTCCTAGCTTCTGTAGGTGAAACTCCAGTTCCGCCAGCATCCGGAGACGGAGATGGGTATTACGGAGTATTAGAGTGAGATGAGTTTAAGGCCGTTGATCTAGGCACGCGAAAAGCCCTTACCCTGCCGCATTCAAGCTTGACAATGTGTTGCACAGTAAGATACAGCGCTAAGCCCGTGACCTCTCTGTAGCCTCACTGTGCTGAAGTGATGAGAGGCGTTTTAACGTCTTCATTCTTAACAATGCTAAAAGTATAAAAAAGAAGACATAAAGAAACGTCTCGCGCGATTATGTTGGAGCCGCCAATGAAGTCAGACGAGAACGATCATGATCGTCGCGACCGAACACGATGAGTGAGGAGGGGCAGTTCAACATTTTGCCCAAATTCTTGATGGACTGCACAAGTCAGTAACATGGCATAAACCCACTCTACATAGAATGAGCAATTCATAACTCCTCCCAGCCACCGCCGTCATCTCTGTCCTCCCCTGTTCTGAGCTGTCTCACCTCAAATATGAGCCAGGCATCACAGGCAAACACGCAGAACACGAGACACGTCTCTCCCGGCCCCAGTTTTCTAATTCTACTTAACGCGCCGGGGCTGTCCTCGCGTTGCACGGCGCACGCCAAAGCCCCACTAACGCGTTTGCTGTTTCGCGACGCGTGCATCCAAATTGAAATGGCTGGAGTGGCACGAGAGAAAGGTACATCGAGGGGGACAACCTTGAATGTACCTTTTGCAAGGTGGGCACCCTTGTCGAAAAGACAGCGAGGTCGGCAGCTTGGCGTTGCACAACATTTGTTAGTGCATTCGGTGGGCTTCTCTGTCTTGTGTTTGACTGCACTGATGCAACGCCAATGTTAAGCTGGCATCGGACAATCTGTCTTTGCCCATGTTGACCCCACGCCAACACCGGCCTCTGCTCCAGCTGTCACCTGCATCTCGATCCATCGCAAATGGTGTCCTGCTTGACTTTCTACGCGGCCAAGTCAGCAACTTCAGATGCTGTACTCTGTATGCCTTGGGCCTAATCTGTCCGACCGTCACTCCGGCTGGCCACCATTTGCTTACGTGTCTGGCAATTGCTTTCCCATCAAAGGACTGTGAATGCTACGACATTGACTTGCAGTGGCCTCCCACTTCACGCTGTCTAACTCTCCCGTCCCGCTCACAACCCTCCCGCCGCCAGCGCTTCTAGCTTCCGAGCTCTACTCCATCACGTACCTCTTCCTTCCGAGACGATGCCCACTATTGCCGATAATACACTACATGTTGGCCTCGAGCTGTCAAGACTTCTCTGTCCTTTGTGGGTGTGACGCGCGTAGCTGTTGTTGACGCTTTCGTGCTCGGTCACTGCCGAAGCTTGGCTGTCAACCCTCACCGCGCGGACCTGAAGGTGCGCCTGTGATGAGGAGCCTGTCAGTGGTGTTGTCGCGATGCTCCAACAGACGGATTGCACCAACGTCAACGTCACCGCCGACATAGTCGGCTTTGTCTCTTTCACATCGGGATGTAATGATCTATGATTGATCTATTTTTCCTTGCCTGTATTGATCTATCGTGACGTCGGTGTCTGCCAATCTATCTACACATCAGGTTCAACCTCATCAACCGTCGGCACCTTGTGCAATTCGGCCCCAAAGAACTTTGACATCTCCTTGACACTATTCCAGATGATCTGAACATCCTCCTTCGACACCCCAATTCGTCGCGTTCCCCGAATATGCCAGTGCGTCTCCAGCGGGAGATTCTGGCTCATAATCGCCGGCAGCACCACAAGCTGCGTGTCCGTATCATCCAAAACCTGCCGATCCGATAGAAACAACCCATACGTGATCTCCGCTGAGATCCATGCAAAGTCCTTGTGCGCGTCAAATAATCCCATCGTATCGCCTGCATTTCGAGTGTACACTTTCTTGAACCAATCGATTCCGCGGTCGTGGTTTGCTTGGTCGGCCTGCCATCCATCGCGCGTTTGGCTAAAGTCTCGGTCCTCGGGCTTCTCGATCTTCATGATTGACAGGATGGCCTCGAGGGGCTTGCACACGCCGACGAGGATGGTGGTCTTGACGAGGGCTTCGCGGAGGCGGCGTATGAGAGCCTGGCGTGATTCACTGGTCTGATAGGCTTCTTGGCGGGTGAGGTATTGGTACAGAGCTGCTGCGGCCTCGGGGTCGGGACTGGCAGAGAGACAGGCGATGGCGAGAAGATACCAGCGCTGGTCGCCTAGCTGAGTGTCTTTGAAGCGGGTTTCGATGCTTTGGAAGAGCTCGGATAGCTCTGGAGTGAGTTCCGTAGGTGCCATTGTGACTGTTGTAGATCGAGTAGAGGTCATCGTTCGTGAAGCGTTGGCGACGTGAAGTTGTAAGTAGCATTGAGCTTACAGTTTCCTTGTAAGACTTTGGTGGATAAGGTTCCTCCCCCTCCTGTTTAACTCGGCATCTCGGTAGCCACGTGGAACGCTGTAGCGACACAACAAACGCAATTAAGATGATTCATCGCTTAATGTAATGTTACGTCTCATTCCATTCCACAGCGCCCATGCCTTGAGGCTATGGTGGTTATCTTATCTTGAACCTCCCCGCGCCGCCATCGGCGACTGACCTCGCATCCCCATTGAGCTGAGCTTGCAATTCATGAGCTCGACCAAAGCTGAGCATAGCTGCCCACTACACGAGCTAATGTGTGCCATGAGTATAGTGTTCGCTGGAGGAGCTGTGAGATGTGCGTACCAAGTAAATTCGGCTGCAAATTGAGGTCGGTAGCTCGACATGCCTCCGTAGGTTCCGGAGTCGCAGCAACGTCAACTGCCGTGAGGTGATTCCTTATCCACCAAATTGAACATTGTACAGCATATGGCAAGAGACATAGACTATCTCGACAACAACTAGCTATCAATTATCAAGGTTTCGGGAGCGTTTAGTATGTAAAGAATTTTGTGCTGATAATGCTTCCCATTGGCGATTCGCTCATCGTGTAGTAGGTCAAGTCATCATGGGAATCATCCATTTGGTCACGAGACAAAGAGGACGTCGCAATTCCTGATACACATGCAGCATGGCCAATTCCTTCGCAGGATCGCCGGTGCTAGGATCTGCCATGTTGAGAAATTGCTCATTTCTTCCTGTCAGCTTACTCGACATCCATTATCTTACCTCCGCTGACTCTACTCCATGGCAAAGTCCGACAAATCCGATGTCAGAGACGCATATATGACAGATCCTCCATGAACATTCTAGCACATATCGTGAGATTACAATAGACGACTAATACTCACAGCTTAATTCTGTTAAAGTAACCGTGATCATGGATCAAAAAGCATCCTTGGTTGTTGAAGTCGAGATTGATGCTCCAGTTCAGGTCGTCAAATCACTTGTAAGGCATTCCTTGACGATCATGACGTGTATCTTATACCACATAGTTCAAAGACTTCCCTCGCTTCCCAGAATGGAGCAGCTGGTCCATCGAACCAGTAGTTTCATCCAAAAAGGTCGATGACTTGATGCCGATGGAGAAGATGAAGGTCGACGTCAAGGACGCCAAGCTCACAGCCACTCTCATCGTCAGTAATTCCATCTATATCCTCTAGGTCATATGCCTAACAATTCTCAGAGAAATGACCCTGATGTTTTCGAGTGGGAAGGAGGTTTATGGCCGCTTGTCACAGGTCGTCATGAGTTCAGCTGGAGAGCGAGCACAAAGACTCCTGGAGGAACGACATTTACGCAGAGGGAGAACTGGCACGGTCTCATTGTCTTTCTTTGGAAGCCTGGCTGGATTATAGGAAGAAGTGCGAAGAGAAACTTTGAAGGGTTCAGTGCAGAGGTGAAGAGAGAGGCGGAAAGGAGAGCAGCAGCGATGCAATGAAACCGGTTAGGGTTATTATGTTTACGGCTAATTAGGTTCTAATGTGTTGATAGTTTAGGATTGAATTTCAGTTCAAGACATTCGGCATCCTTCGGAAAGGATAAACTGCTAACAGTCTGTCTGCTTCCTCAGGTTGGTGATAGCTGCACGAAACTGTATACGGATATCCTTGCGCCTAGTCACGTTTCATCCGGCCGGCTTTCCAGGGCTGCATTTCCGTTTCGCCTCATTCCAAACTCAGAACAACACCATCCCCACAAATAAAACTCTAGAAGGCAGATGACCATTATTTCCCAGTCGAAATCAACCAACAATGGCTGTAGATCTCGTTGTCAGACACTTCAACATGATCTGATCCAGGGTAACGGGACCTGGAAACGTGGGGGTTCACGTGGACACCCACGCTCGTATCAATACTCGGCATACCCGGATCGGTCAACCGTCACGCGGGGGATGAAATATTACTCTGAAGCTATCTAGATACATTCTTTTCTTTCAAGAGATGTGATGGATTTGACCGCTACTCAAACAGGAAATCTTTGCCAATCAGCTGAGACCTACCTAACGCGTCCCCCCTCGCAGCTCACCAATATCGAGGTCTTGGATCAGCAGAAGAATGTCATGGTTTCTTGGTGCCGTGATCGGGATTCGGAAAGGATCACCAGATGTTGAGGGGTGAATAAAACTGAACCTCTGTCCCCTCATTTGAGTTCCTTCATAGTAATATCTATTCATCAATTCACTTAGTTACATCTTCAATATGCCTCCTGGAGTTCCACCAAAGCGATCCTACTCTCGTACCGACGCTGCTGTTCGCGTCGAGTACCCTGAGCATCATGAACTTCCTGCTAGTAAGCCGCTGATTGGCCAAGGCGGCCAATTCTCCAAGCCGACATTGGCGTCGTTGTCGCTTGAGGGTAAGACGATTGTTATCACGGGCGGTGCTAGAGGGTTGGGGTTGGTTATGGGGCAGGGAATTGTTTACTCAGGTGCTGATTTGGCGATTGTTGACTTGAACAGTATGTAATTATTCCGAATGATTCGAGGAGATACTGACAGGTTGCAGAGGATGAAGCGCAGTCTCAAGTTGGGCAGTTGACTGATGCCTTCAAGAGAGAAAATCCAAACAGCCAGAAGTTAGCATATAGGTCCCTTCCTGATTCTCATTCTGACAGATCATCAGAATTCCACGAGTCACGGCTCATTACGCAGATGTCGCGGACCAAGACTCAGTAACGAAATGCATCGCCGAAATTCTCAACATCCATCACAAGATCGATGGCCTCGTTACATCAGCCGGCTTCACTGAGAACTTCGATGCGATCCACTACCCCATTGAACGTATGCGCAAGTTATGGGGTGTCAACGTCGACGGAACGTATCTGTTCGCCGTCGCTGTTGCCAAGCATCTTATGGAACGTGAGGCGCCTGGAAGTATTGTTGTTATAGGCAGCATGTCGGGAGCTATCGTCAATGTTCCTCAACCGCAGGCGTAAGTCACCTCTGAAGAACCGAGAGGTGTAGTTGCTAATGGTGTTGATTAGTCCGTATAACGCTGCAAAGGCTGCTGTTCGCCATCTTGCTGCTTCTTTGGCAGTTGAGTGGGCTCATGCTGGCATTCGTGTCAACTGTATCTCTCCTGGTTACATGTTGACAGCCTTGTACGCTAACCCTTGTTCCACCATTGAGCTTTTGACTAATAGATAGTAGAACGCAGAAGATCTTAAACGATAACCCGGATCTTGAAAAGACTTGGACGTCTTTGATCCCGCAAGGACGAATGGGGCAACCGCAAGACTTAATGGGACCTGTGACCTTCCTTTTGTCTGATGCTTCTTCGTACATGACTGGGTCGGATCTTCGAGTTGATGGAGGCTACACTGTCACTTAGATGGGAATGATTCTCTGTAAGACTAGTCTCGGGTGCTGTTATGAAAGTCGTTGAATATTTGTATGAACGAATAAAGTCCAAATGGTAGCCTCAATGTATGAAAGGTTCCATTGCATTCTTGTGTCGGTCCAGGAGTGACCCCTGGGAGCAGGAAACTTCTGAAATTGAATGAGGGCGCTGAAATAAAACTGATTAGGAAGCCTAATAAGATATACCCAGTCTTCCTAAGCGATGGAAAGGCTTGGGTAATTTGGTCTAAGTTCAGGGGATCTCTACTGCGTCTATTATGGCATCCTCTTCTCTAACCTCATGTTTTATTGCTCCCCTTTCGTGGGTCCTGGGACAAGATATCTCACGTCAGCCGATCTCCACTAAGATCCTCCCTCCCACACAATTTCATCTTCATGGAGTCTCCTGAAGGCCACATCATTTCTACAACGTCTATCACCGAAATTACTATAGATGTGGCTTGATATCTTCCGCAATGACCTTCCCAGAACTCGCAATCTACGCCCTTGGCCTCGCTTGCATTGCTAGAAGCATAATGGCCTTCACCAACCCGCAGGCCGAGTATGCACTCAATGGACTAAGGCATGTCGCCACTTCCAAGGATGATCCAAGCTCAGAACCTATTTACATGTTGGGCACTTGGGAATTGTCAGTTGGCATCCTCTTGTTGGTACACCAGATGAACGGAGACAGCAATGGAGTCACGACGCTCCTGGGGTTGATGAGTTTGTACAAGGCTGGTATTGCGATATTACTTTGGAAGATTGGAAGTGGGACGAATAAGGTAGCTGGGAATGTGGCTACGACTGCTGTTCTTTTGACCTGGGCTGCTTCGAGAAGCCAATGAGTAAACGAACATAGGACGGTGAAGGGGAAGGGAGTCGTCACGGTGAGAGATGATGGGAAATGATCTTTTGTGTTCTTGTTCTCCTATAGTCTAGTGCTTTTCTGTTATTCTGCACAAGGGTGGATTGGGCTTCCACACAAGGACGCCAGGCTCTCACCGCATGGTACAAGATCGAAGCTTGAGGGATCACCAACTACGCCGCAATGGTACCAGTGATTCAATTCGGGAGAGAACCTTGGGACGTTGTGACAGCGTTTCCCGTTCCTCAGCAAGTCGCTGACACGGCGCCGCCAATCAAGTACAAGCTTTCAGACTTGCGACCACTGCGAGAGACAGCAAAGGAGAGACAGCATAGCAAGTCTGCGAGAAATATTAGCAGGACTTATAGAAATTTGCTCAGGGAGTGTCTTACCATCAGAACTCGAGCGATTGACATCTTGTCGTCCTCGTCCGCATCGTCGACCTCCGCCATGGCCACAAGCTTCATGGCTGGTGGGCCAGCGGGCATGAGCATCATGGTGAACCAAAGGACACGGTCTTGGCCCAGGACATCGGTCTGGGTGACGAGCATTCGAATGAACAAAATGCTGAGCCTAATTGCCAGTGTCAGTAGTGAATATCGTGGATGGAGTTGGGAACGATCTTACACAGGCCAGATAAAGAATCGAATGAGGACAACGATCGAGAGGGGAATCCAATGGATGCTACCCGAGTCATGTCCTTGACGCATGCGACGAAGACTGTGGGCGAGCTTGATGCCAACGACAATGACCTGCAGAGTGACGAAGAGTTCTCCAATGTTCTTGAGACTGACTGTCAACCAGGCGTTGAAGATACCGCCATCCTCGCTGTCGGCAAAGAAAGCCTTCTTGAGAGGGGGCGTAAAGGCGAGGATGACACCGATGGTGGCTCCGACAGATGGCGGGCTGATGAATTGAGTGGTGAGAGCCAGCGCGTGCTGAATGCGAGGATGCAGCTTGTCCCATACAGCGTGTTGAGCCTGCGCAGTACCCCGAGATGCCTTGTTTGCGTATCGCGGAAGCGGTACCGGAAGGAGAGATGTTCGTTCGTTGGACTCTCCGTTCTCTTGGTCGGAGCCACTCTCATCTGGTGAATCGTTATGTCCCGCTCGGTCCCTCAAATCGGCGTCCATAGCGTCGACGGGATCTTCGTCACTGACTCCAAGAAGGGTTCCACCGAGACCAAAGGTGAGCATGTTGGAGATGACGGAACAGACGAGGAAGAAGGACTTGGCTCGATCAATGATTGCATCGCTGGTATCGTCATCGGACTTTGCCAAGTTGGAGAGAACACCAGCCGAACCGAGGGATTGGATCAGGAGGAGAGGATAAGACGTGGTATTGTTGAAGGTGATTGCGGGCGTGAACCATTTCGGGAGACTGAGGACCTTGGTGAGGGCGTAACCGATTCCGATTGAGATGAGGTTGTAGACGAGTGCCCATCCTACGAAACATTAGACTTGCGGACTTGGGAGAGAAATTGCTGACTTACCGAGGATGAGAATGTACTGAAGCGCATTGGAGGCTTCAATCTGCGTACCAAGATTGACGATCAGAAGCGCAGGAAGAAACATCTTGATGCAGATCTTTGAGATCTGCCGTCCTGTCTCAACGCTAAGAAGCTTCGTCTGCCCCGCGACAACACCATAAAAGATGGTCAAGAGAACAGACGCCGACGCCTGAATGGCGCCGACAAAGGTGCTGACAACACTGCTAGACATGCTGACTCTAGTCTACAGAGAGTGATGTTGTGCTTGTAGAGTTGAGGTTTGACATATCGCGTGCTCTCGACTTTGATCGATCGCGTTCCTGGAACATTACGTCAATGATCAATTGTGAGTGAGCATCCCGGAGCAATTGTGCCTTGAAAAGTGGAGCGCGAGGTTAAGGTTATCTTGGAAAACCTTGGAATGTGAGTGGGTTCATGGGTCAGTGACATAATCGAGTCGAGACATTGGTGGATTTGATTCCTGGCTGAAAGCGGTTGGTGGCAGGTTTGAGCATGTTTCTTGGTTCTGGATCTGTAGAGTGGCAGCTGGCAAGACAATGGATGCGGGGATAAGGTCAATGGAGGTAATGCGGCCATCATATTGTACTGTAGCTTAAACAAGGCATGATATTGCGATCTAAACTTCTGCTCTACTTCGCTCTCCTCGTGTCGCCAAGCAGCTCATACTGCTGGTTCTGTATCCCGGACAACTCCTGCGGCTCATGCACCTCGGTCGGCAGCTCAACAGGATGATAAGTAGCCAGCTCAGCCGAGCCTTTACGCTCGCTGTCAACTGGCGCCTGACGCTTTCGGCGGAGGAAGAAAAACGCACCAGCAGCAATTGCTAGCACGCCCACGCTGACTCCAACGCCAACACCGGCCTTGGCTCCAGCTGTCATTCCTCCCGTATCGGGATCAGATGTGGCGCTCTCTGTTTCTTTTGCGCCAGAATTACCGCCTGTGCTTGTTGCTTCGCCGCCGCCTTCAGAACTCGAGTCGCTGTCCGTAGAGTTATTTGACGATGGGGTCTGCGCATTGTCCCAAGATCCCCCATCAGATTTGTGTAGCTCTTGGATCTTATCGCCGCTCATGTAGTATACCCAGATCTCGTCCGAGTCCAGAGGTGATACAACAGCCAAGCGCGCGGATGCGTCGTCTGCTTCGGGCCATTTCTTCTTCCCGGGGCTGTCCTCCTCTACCCAATCGCCGTTCTTATGTGTTATCGCATGTAATTGAGAGTCTTTGCCAATGTAAAACACTGTCAATCCCTTGCCAGCTTGGTTCGCAATGCCTAGATCGACGGCGGTGTTGTCGTAGGAGGGGAGAGTGAGCGATGCCGCTGTCGATGTATCGAGCCGCATATCGGAAGGCTCGGTCGCATTTGTCGGCGCTGGGCTATCGAATGGTGTTGGGAAGGATTCTGGGACGCCTGTTAGTTACACTGTTGACCTTGCGGAACTGCCTGTCCTTACCTAGTCGCCATTTGCTCTTGTTATCGTTATTGTAGCGAGCAACAACAATGTCCTTGTTATCGTAAGGATACACCACCGAAACGTTGGTACCCTTCGTTTGTACAGCCGCTATTGCCATACCGCCCGGCTTCTTCAGCGATACCGGACCATCGTATCGCCAATCGGTATCGTCATCGTATGCGAGAAGGTTGACTTTTCCATCTTCGTCGTGGTAGTAGACTCGGGAGCCGCCTGAGTCTCCTAGTTCTGCGACCGCCAGTCCAGTCTTTTCGTTCACCGAGGGCAACTTAGCCGAGTCGGAAACGACCTCTTCACCATCGGTGTCGAGCTTGTAATTGCCTGTTGTGTTGTCGCAAATTAGGTATGCGTTCACGATCCCGTCATCGGCATTCTGGTAGAATACGGAGGCCTGAAATATTAGCGAAGCTCCGTCAATGAGAGCTGGAAGATGCTCACGATTGGTGTATTGAGGTCGTCATCCCACCATCCTGAGATAGCGAGCGGTGTCGCGGCCTTGGGTTGCTCCTTGAGTGGAAATTTGTTGGGGTTTTTCGTCGAAAAGGAAGCCGAACCATTGCTATTGCACGAGCTGTGCAGAATATCGCCAGATCCTGGGTCTTGGTATGCGAAATGCGGTGTCAGAGTGTAGGGAGACCAAGTCCACCATCCAGCCAAACCCACTACCGGCCTTGCCAAAAGGCACGCAACCGCAATCGCCGAGCGAGACATGTTCGACTATGGTCCGATATCGAGAGAATGGCGTTGAGATGGAAAGAAAAAGAGGCACAGGCTCCAGCCTCGTCAGCTAACAAACACCAGCACGTCCATCAAAGCAAAGCGTAAGACTAGAAGCGAAAGTGACGCTGACAGAAAGAGAATGGTATCCGAGAGGGCCAAGGCGAAGCAGCAGCGGCCCAGCTTCACATGGGCATCCATTGGACTTTTTACCCAGCATCGTGTTGCAGCGGGAGCGGAGATTTGGAGGGACTTTGGTGCGTGAGAAAAGGTGATGAAGCCTGAATTGGCAGCGATCGTTTCGCGTGGGAACTCGATGCGAGCTCGTGGTTGGCTGCTTTGTCATTCTGAGGGGCTAGTGCTTACCTCTTCAGTGTCCTTACAGGGCTGTGCCCAGCAATACGCGGGAAGTGGACTGCCACCTTAACATGTTATTTATGGTTATTATGCTCCGGATAGATTATCCTGATTTAAACAGGAATACAAACTTTTCCCAAGTCCAACTGCCGCTTTTTTTCTCGCCCCCACGAGTCTCAATTGCATTGTCGTGAGGCCAAGACGATGGCTCAACGGCCCGCTGTAGACTAAAAACCGACCCGCGGAAACAGCGTGAGCACTAAGCTTAAATGCCCTGTAAGCGACTGTCATTGGTGCAACAACTGCATCCTTCACCCCTGAAAATTAGGGCTGATCTTTGAAGGTTGTTCCCTCTTGAGGCTAAACACCCGACCAGACAAATTTGCCCTGATTCGCTGCGGACGCAAAGATCCGTTATCTGAAGGTGGCTAAGTTTCGGCAGTTGTTGCTTCAAGTTGAATACCTGGATAATGAATGCTAAGGAAAGCATGAGTGGCTATGCTGTTGTTATAAATAGTTAGACTCCAAGATCGCTTATCTGAACCTTATCGGTGTGCGCTCGAAATCATGGATGCCATTCTTGTTCTTCCTCGATGTACCGCTGTATGGTCTCGTTATATGTGCATCATCTTACTCTAATTTACTGCAAGCCTCATCCTGTTATGGAGAAAACTTGTGTCTCTTAGAAGCTCGTTTTCATAGAGGCATGAGAATGATTTATAGAGTTTTATTCACTTTGTGTAGGTTATTTGCTAGGTCACGATTGTTTTAGGCCTGATTAGTAGACCAAGTCACCTAACCTATATCTTCTGATTTGCGTGGTACTGGCGATGAGCACTACAGGATGTCATGATCATGCTATTATATTGCTAAAGAACACATTGAGGTAGCCTTCCTAGCTATGTTGGTTGGTATGGCATATGGATGCAGAACATGAGATGCAGCAGGGGTAGCTAATAATTTGATCTGTTATTGGCATGGCCTTATACGGTTGAAGCAATTTCTCTTCTCTGCAGGAGAATGTTATCGTTTTCGACACTGGATGAAGAAGTCGAGTGTGGCTAAGAGAACCAGGTTCTGAATACCAAAATTATCTCATAACTCGTCGCAATAGGTTTAAAGAAACAAAGTAAAAGCACTGGGTCAAGCGCCGTCTGATATCTTGCATAATATCGATAATAACCGGCATTATGAAGTTAAGTCGACTGGACGCAGTAATCAAAAAACCATGGTCACGAGAAACCATTGGATCACCATGAAGAATCATTTCCTAACTGAAATGAGAACCATGGGATTCGGATTGTGACTCGTGGCCATGGTGTTCCTGCTTCACGACAAGCTAGTCGATGATCCAGAGAGCCGTTGTGCTACTGTCTGCCTGATGATGCATTCATTTCAGTGTGCTTGATTTCAGCTGTGACTGGGCACTGGAAAAACTGCTGTGCTATGAACTGCGCTTGAATGGTGCTAGATCTAATGTCTTCATCCATCACGTAAGGCAGACAAGCACTTACTGCAGATCTTAAGGCTGGGAAAACTAGCCAGCGACAAACGTGAGAGTGAGAAATATCTTTTCCAAGTTTAAGGTATCAAGAGAACTGACTGATCGTAGAGTAAACATTTCAGTACTGCTCACTAGAACTTGTCTACAAGAATATAGTTACAGCCGCTTCGAAAAACCTAGCATCGTTACCTATAGGAATGAATCTTCCATTACTCATTTCATTGCATATACCTTGCAGATTCTCTGCATCTCTTTACGTTCTAAACAGTATTTATATCATGTTTCATTTATTCTTCTGTTTTATCGTGGTTATATCATGAAATGGATGTCTTCATCCCCATGATCTTGACTGGCCAGTGGTCTATGCTACGACTTGTCTCCAACATTTTACTATGCTATTTCAAGACTGCTGTAATTGTCTACAGACCAATTCAATTGATCAACCAAATTTTCTTCCTGGTGGCGAGGCAGGCGAAAGTAAGACCAACGGAGAAACGATATCCATGGCGTGATGATTGTTATATCAAGCGCAATAGCACCACAACACAAGAATGTTGGTTGACTTTGCCACATAAGAAGCCGTTATAGCCGCGGGAATAACCAACAGCCATTGAAGTGATAAGACATTGCCGACCTTCCTTGTTGGGCAAGGGAAATAGGCTATAGGGCTATATTCTTCCAACGACATGAGATCCCCGGTGGAAGGACTGCATGTACACTTCCCCCATGCACAAGCAGCATCAGGTGTTGAGTTGGAATTGGTGGTCATGCTCGAATGGTACGTTGCAAGGAACTGTTGGAGATGTCTGATTCCCTGTCTGTCAGATCTCGACCCGCCACCATGGAAAGATCTCATGCACCTTGGTTGGAACTTTCAAGAACTTCTGTAGTCTACGTATCTACCTCTGATGGTTCCCTATGGAAGTACCACGATATCTATCAGGGACCTTTGTTAGAATCCTTTGAGCCACGCTCTAGCATATATGCTTCGATTGAGGATCAAAAATACTATCGAGAAAAGAATATCAAATCGATTTAAGCATAATTGCCAAGCGATGTGACATTGATAGGCTTGATGCAGAGTAACCTGTCAGTTTAAAGCTTTCTGGACATCGTATATCGTAGCTGATAGATCTTCGTCTGGTCTGTAAGGCGGAAGAAAACATGAACTCTTCGGTCATTACTGCCAATGGATTCTTGGGGGTGAACTGTGAAATTGTTGCATTTTCCTGACTCCAGAGGGCGATTTGCTCTGTTAAGCAAGTCAAACGTTACAAGGTGCTCTTATGAAAGACTAGCTAAGGGACGAGGAAGGCAAAAGTTGCCAACTCGAAGCATTCGAAATTGAGGTTTAGTCTCGACCTGGCCATGGCATCGTGGAAAGCGGCGAGGTACTGGGGGGTCATGCCTCAGTTGAGATAGCGGCCGCACGTATCAATGGGGGACGTCCAAGAGACCGATCAGTGCCGGCTTGGCAGTATTCTTGGCGTCTGGAAGGGGCTCGTGCTAGACTGCATCAAGATATCGGGATATTTCATTTTCGGACTAGAGCAGATAAGTCCCGCCGACGCTATTTGAATGTCGACCGTTTCGATCAGAGAGCAGATGAAGAAATTCGTGACATTTTCGAGTGGAAAGGACATAAAATTACAACAAATTGAAGGTCAAACTTGTCGTAATGGACACTCGTATCTTCAGTCCTCAAAGGTAGCTTAGATGACGCCTTTTTAAAGGTTGTTGACGAATAAGTCGCACCGAGCAAAAGTTCCTCAAGACCCTCCCGATTTAATTGCAAACCCGGGCCACGTGACTGCTCTCCGGTTATCACGGCAGAAAACGACCCAGATAAGAGGGCGAATCTGCCGATAAATGAAAGAACAAGATCGAGAACAAGCGACCCAATCCTGCCGCTTAACCCTAAGTCAACTTAAGCTTGAATCTACTGTCGGCGCTTCTGCTATTGTCTCGGCCTTGACCCCTTGGTGATCAAAGGTTCCATATACTAGAGGTACGATTGTATCTGACGTGCGTTGCAAAAGGTCACCGGCCCCCAAATGTCAAGCGATTGGGCCCAAGGATCCCCCATATATCCCACTGAGCCGGTTGCACTGGCCATGTAACACCGGAATGTGGGATGTCGAGAGGCATGTTGGTGTCATTTTGCGAGAAATACAGTACATGCTCGGTCCATCGATACCATTCCCACTTACCGCTCAAGATGTATTCTTTTAGGTCTCAGACAACATCCTCAGAGATCAATTAATATGCTGTAGAATTGTTACATCATCATTTAAACCTTATCAATTGGGTGCTGACATGGCGTGTTCCAGAATTCTGGATTTCTAGTGTACAATAGCTACGTACCATTCCGTCTAAATTGACAAGGGTTTGAACCAACACCATAAAAAAGTCCCTGTAACATGAGCTCTTCCGAGGCCCAAACCAATAACCGCGCTTGGATTATAACAGTCTGAGACCCTTTGTCAAAGACCCCTGCTAATCAGAATGTCGCAATCAACATCGATCCAACATTAGCCACTCTACGACCAATGACCGCGAGGCAATGTCACCAACTCTTGCAGTCGCTAACACAAGTTCCTGGTGGTATCGGGTGAGGCGGGCTTCAAGTGCGGCTCTTCCGAGTGTACAATCGGTAGCGCGACGTGGAGGCATTGCTTGATGAGGCAAAGGCCAAGACGTTTCGAGCCTCGGGGAATTGAGGCGACAGTTCAACGCTAACGCCTCCACGATGCGCGCGGGAGGGTTACAGAATTGGGACGTGGCTAGTACGAAAAGAGCAGGAGAACAGGGTTTCGGTATGTTGCAACGGGACCACGAGGGTCCATTTCCCCCAGAGGCAAATGTCCAGGAAGGGAATTGATCTTGCAAAAGGACCTCGAGAAACTGGGAACTCTTGTGAGACGCGGCCGACGTCTCTACTCCTTATCGCCGTGGTATCCGATATCCAAGTTCCAGAACCAAGGGATGTTACATTCGCTCATCGTGTAATGCGATGGTATCACCCACGATGTGGTTTTAGATAAAGATGCCTTGCTGCCCCTTGCGTAGATTGACTCTGCAGCCCAGATGATTTGAGCCAGCTGTGGACTGTTACACAAACGACATCAAAACCCCTCTTTACCATTCTTAGGAAGAGGACTACTCAAGCATGTCGTCCACAAATGTCGAGCCCAAGGGGCCTCACGGCCCCGAGGATACCTTTGAGACCTCGGTCTTCCCTGTTCCTAGCCCAACGGACATCGACGAGAAGAGCGACGCAAAGAATGCTGTTCTTGGCCCCGAGGTTCACGATGCATCTCATACCGACGAAAGCGACAGCGATAGCAAAGATGCCATTATTGTTACTGGCGCCGATGCCTCTCGCCACTTGCTCCCGATGAGAGACGACCACGATAGCGCTTTGACGTTCCGAAGTATTCTTTTGGCCTCCGGTCTTGCTTGTTTCCAGGCTGTTATGTACCAGATCTACACTGTACGTGGCTCATTCCACATAGACTCTGATGAGATATCATCTAATATGATCAATTGCAGTTCAAACCTACTATGATCACCATCCAGGGTACCTTTATCGTTCTTATCTCATACTTCATCGGTAACGCTTGGGCGTTTGCCCTTCCCCGGGGCGACAACTTCGAAGCTCGATGGAGAGCCAAGGGCCACACTGGTTCACTCCCCTTCCTGATCAAATTCATCAAGTTCATCAACCCTGGGCCATGGGGCCTCAAGGAACACGCCATCTGTGCCATCACAGCTACCTCGGCCTCCAACGCCGCTGCAAGTGTTCAAGTCTTCGCCGCTCAGGATCTCTTCTACAACATGCCATTGAGCCCAACTACCGTTATTCTGAGCACCATTTCCATCGGTCTGTTCGGTTACGGTCTCTGCGGTATCATGCGTCCTGTTGCCGTCTGGCACGTTGATGCTGTCTTCTGGAGTAACTTGCCCACCGTCAAGACTCTCCAGGGTCTTCATTGGCAAGAAGTCAAGGACTCTAAGCCTCTCCGAGTCTTCTGGTATAGTTTTGGTGGCATGTCGCTTTACGAGTTCTTCCCTGCCTACATCTTCCCCTGGCTCAACTCAGTCTCTGTTCCTGTAAGTTACACCCTTAAGGGCTGTACTGTACCCTCGCTAACCACCTTCTGAAGTGCTTGGCTGCCATGAAGGCTACCGGAAACACTGCCAAGAACCTCACTCGTGTCTTTGGTGGTGCTACTAACAACGAGGGTCTTGGCCTCTTCAGCATTTCTCTTGACTGGCAATATGTAAGTTACTCTGAGCAACTATATGAAACGTGACCTGACATGTATAGATCACCTCATTCAACACCTCTCTCCCGCTCCCTCTCCAAGCCCATATGGCTATTGGATTCGTGGTCTGCTATATCGTCATGGCTGGTATCTACTACGGAGATGGCTGGGGCGCCAAGTCTCTGCCTTTCATGTCAACTCGACTCCTGTTGGCCAACGGTACTACCTATCCCGTTGCTGAGGTTTTTGAAGGCGGAGTCCTCAACGAGTCACGCCTGTTGGAGTTTGGTCTTCCCAAATTGACTGGTACCTTTGCCTACGCCATGTTTATGGCTAACGCTGCTGTAAGTCATTGAATCTTCCTTGATCGTATTTAAGCTAATCTTACAACAGATCGGTGCTCTCATCCTTCACTGCATCCTCTTCTGGGGCAAGGACGTCGTCAAGGCTTTCAAGAGCGCCAAGGAGGGACGATATGATGATCGCCACCACGAGCACATGGCTAAGCACTACAAGGAGGCTCCCTGGTGGTGGTATGTCACCGTCCTCGTGGGAAGCTTTGTTCTCGGCTTGATCGTCGTCATCAAGGAGAACATTACTCTCCCTGCTTGGGCCTATGTGGTCTCACTCATCATGGGTTCCATCATTGCACCAGTCGTAAGTTCTGACGGTACATGGTATAGCCAGCAGAACTGATCTTTATTCTAGAGCACTCTCCTATATTCTCGTTATGGAAACGGTATTGCGACCAACAACCTTTCCAAGATGATTGCTGGTCTCATGCTTCCTGGCAAGCCCGTCGGTAACATGTACTTTGCCGCTTGGTCTCACAACGTCATCTCCAACGCCGTCAACCTGTCAGGTGATCTCAAGATGGGCGAATATCGTAAGTTTCACTCATCAATGTTATCAACTCCATACTAACTATGATACAGTCAAGATCCCTCCTCGTGTCATGTTCCTTACTCAAATCTGGGGAACTATTCTTGGTGGTTTCATCAACTACGCTATCATGATCAGCATTGTTGGCAGCAATCGAGATCTTCTTCGTGACGGTGATGGTAACTCATCCTGGAGTGGTGCTACCATGCAATCTTACAACACCAATGCAACGTCTTGGGCTCTGGCTGGTTATCTTTACAAGCTCGGTGGCACTTATGAGCTCGTTCCTTTCGGTCTGCTTGTTGGTGCTGGTCTGGTTGTTCTCCACCGAATCTTCTACAAGGTAAATTTCCCCAGTCATCAGTTCTGTAAAAAACCGACTGACAGTTTCCAGTTCTTCCCCAAGATCAAGAACTTTGATGTCGCCGATGTCAACCTTCCTCAGTTCATCCAGTTCGCTGGATATATCCCTTACAACCAGAGTCAGACTTGTGTTATCCTGAGCCAGATTCTCTCCGGTTTCTTCGTCCAGTTTTACCTCCGAAACTACCGACCTCGCATCTTCAGGGACTACTCTTACCTCGTGACTGGTGCCTTCGACGGTGCCAGTCTGACAGTCCTGTTCATCCTCTCTTTCGCCGTCTTTGGAGCTGGTGGCCCAGGTCATCCTTTCCCAAGCTGGTGGGGAAACAACGTCAACGGTAATTATGATCTTTGCCCTATTCCCGAGTAGAGAAAGCACTCAAGGTTCTGAGTTCGGTGGTCTGGAAATGAGCCTGGAATTTGCCTGTGCATTGTTTAAACTCGTACTTTAGCCTCTGTACCTTATACCCCAGCTAGCTATTTCGAATCAAATGTTCAATTATACACATGTGTCATTTATTGTGAAGCTGTTCTTGTCTGAGATGCTTCGGTCAAGAACAAAGTTGGACCCAGACGCAAGAGAACTTGAGAGCAAGAAACTCGAGACTTAAAAACACCAAATAAGCTTAGTAAAGCGTCCTCTAAACTTAGACTAAATTTACGGATGAAATCCTATTCAGAGTAGCCTGCGAAAAGTCTCATACAATTTCGCCCCGGGAATACTTAAGTCACTCCAACTACCCACATATAGCTCCCATCGCTCCTCTTACTTACCGATCTTGTCTCATGGGGGAACGTGATCGTCATCCTTGTCTCCATCATTCTCCTCTGCCTGCCTGACCAGCTTCCTCCTGAGTTTCATCCCTTTCCCTCAGACTGTACCATGTGTCTCTCTTGTCAATGTCAGAATGCTTTTGATACGCCCTGTCAATAGCCTCACGAATCTTCTCTGTGAAAACAAATTTCTTCTTGTGCCTTATAAGTACTTCCGCAAACCCCTTACGCGTTACCTCTAGAGCTTCTGGGTACTCTCTGAAGATGCTGAGAAATAATTTCTCTGTGATTGGAAGGGAAGGCGTATGCGTCAAGACTATATCCAACATCCAAGGCCTGCCACCGAGCATTATCTTTTCAAGGGGACTTGTGCAGAGGTCAACTTTTGGGTCAGCCTGCAAAACCAGTGCCAACAAGTCCTCTTGCTTGCCGGAATAATCAGTGCCCTGTTCGCAAATCCACATCGCGACATCTTGTAACTTTCCTTGGGCTGGACCAAGGCGCTCGAGTAAGATCTCCAAATGGGGCACCAACCTTGCTGCTTTCAGCATGGCGTTGGTCACTGACAATGGCAAGTCTCGAGGCCAGATTGACGAGAGAAGCTCGGTACACTCTTCCCGTTGCCACCATCGGCTGTAACGCGACGCGTGTGCAATTGACAGTATTTTAATCACGAGGCCCTCCGTTACTTCGACGCCGGGCTGATACCTCATGAGTGCTTTCAGGGTTCCGATATCTGTTTGAGATTCGAGCATAACGGGAGTGATGTCAACTGAAAGCGTACGAGCCTGTGTTAGACTTCTGAAAGCCTGTTCAGAGAGCCCAACATTCAGCATCTTTGGAGTTATTTCCAATCCCTGACTATGATCAAACAGAACCTCCACGTTTTCCTGGATTGGACATCTCTCTTCCCTGAGGAAACGAATGACGAGATCTTCAGTCACTGGCTCTTTTCCTCTCCGGACAAGGAGAAAAGACAGCAAGTCACTGGACTCTAGCCGAGCTGCAGCTATGATGTCGCTATCGGTGATATCGAGCGTTGCCGAGTGTTGACAAATGAGTCGGAGTATATTCTGGAATGCGCCACAACCGCCACGAGAAGCTGCAGACTCGAGGGCCGACGTAAGAGCTGTGACTCCGTTTGCGTCTTTCAAGGCGGGTGAGGCGCCATGTTGAAGCAACTGGAGAACAAGTGACTCATCGTTGTACTGGTAGGCCAAGTGCAATGCTGAACCATGAATTGGATGAACGTAGTTGACGTCGACCCCCTTTTCCATAATCAGTGATATGATGTCACTGTTGTTCCCTTGTAAAGCTGAGAAAAGGGGAGTCTTGAAGCTTCCAGTGATTCTATCTACACTGGCTCCATGTGTGATCAAAAGCTTGGAGAGTTCAAAGTTGCCAATGAAAGAAGCCAGCTGAAGTGGACTCTCCAATTCATGTGTTCCACCATCGGCAGTGGCGCCGAATTCGAGTAAGATCCGGACAATGTTGGTACATCTCTGTGTCGTTCGGTAGTCCACACTTTCTGTGTGATATTTCTGATGTCTTGTCCCTCGTTGCTCCAGCTGCTGCTGCAAGGGTAAAGCGCAAGCCCATAGCGCCAGTGTAATTGGGTCTCCGGGCTGAGATGATCTTGATCGGACGCTCGCTCCGCGTTGTAACAATAGCCGTACCACTTCAAAGTTCAAGTAGTAACAAGCCACTTGTAAGGGACTATCTTCCTCTTCATCACTGCCATCGACGCTCATGCCCTGTTGAACCATTCTTCGTACCAGGGGGACAGAGCCTGACGAACACACGAAGAGAAATCTTTTGGGAGTTGGAGGCACATAGTCAAGTAGAAGGCCGAGAGCTCTATAATTAGTGAACTTTTCCATAGTCAGAGAGTCCAAAGTTTCGTCGATGATCTCAAATGGACCCTCCCCGTCTTTGAACAGCTGTTCAACAAGTGCCTCAACAACAAGAAGATCTCCACTTCTGCAGGCTTCCTGAAGGCTTTGACTGCTGATCTTTGTGCCAGAGTCAAGAAGCAGTCTCACAGTACACAGATCCCCTCGTTTAATCGCTGCCAGCAATGGTGTTGGGCAGCCACAGTCGTCAACTTCCAGGTTGATATCAGCCCCTCTCGACAGAAGCGTTTGGACGACGTTGATATGGCCTCCAGAAATCGCCGCATGCAAAGGACTCGCATCTTGAGCCCCCATACTTGCCATTTGAGCGTCCTTGCGGCCTCGAACATTGACCGAAGCATTGGCTTCTAGTAGCAGCTCTGTCATGGTGTGGTCTCCCTTTTGACAGCTTATGATAAGAGGATGTTGGAGGCGGCCCTCTTCTTCGATCAGTGAGGGTTCTGTCTTGAGGAGTAGTCTTGCTATCTCCGTATGCCCCTCTTGCAGAGCAAGTTGAAGCGTGCTTGATGATGCTAAGTCTCTCTCGTTCTCTGACTGTCGTCCAGTTTGGTACTTCAACTGAGAATCTGCGCCATATTGAAGCAGAAGCTGCACGATTTCGATGTGACCACCTACAATCGCTGCGCGCAGGGATGTGTGCCAACGGCCCTGTATCACATTCGGGTTGGCTCCCTTGTTCAACAGACTCCTGATGATCTGTACCTGACCAGTACGCGCCGCAGCCTGCAGAGAACTTCCGTAGTAGTATCCCGTAGCGTCAACATCGACTCCCCGAGATGAGAGCAACTCAACAAGAGAAGCTTTGCCCAGCACGCAAGCCATCTGGAGAACTAGCCCATACCTTGTGTCTTCCAGCTTGCCTGTATCATACTTCTGCAAAAGGAACTCGAGTACCGCCCCTGGTCCTTGTTCAAAGACATACTCCAAAGACAGGGCCTGTAAAAAGCGGCCGTCAGGGTCATCAATAATGCTGTGGAACGTCTGTCGCCCTCTATCGCCTTCAAATAACGCGAGAGCTTTGTCTAGAAGCGCCTTGCCTCCATCAAAATAGTCGGGAAGATGGTGACCACAGTCCAATAGCATTGTCATAACCGCCATGGCTTCCATTTCTCTCTGAACTGCTCCCAAAAGAGCTAGATCTCCTTGACTTGCAAGTTTGACATCTGCTCCAGCTTCAAGTAGCTCCTTTACCACGAAACCTGGGCAGAATCTTGCTGCATATGGAAGGGGATAAACATTCTTTCCGCTTAGACTATTCGGATCGGCCCCTAGTCTCAGTAGTGTTTTTATAGCTTTCTGATGCTGAGGCATTGTATCATCTGTATACCAACTCGCATAGTAAGACCGCTCAGAGAGATCAAAAGCGCTCAAGCAGGCCTGTAAAGGACTGAAAAGACGACGGTCGTCAGTCGATCTCGAACCATCTGCTTGATCGGTGGTAGTTAGAGGAGCATTCATAAGGCTGGCGTGGATAGATTGCCTGATACGTCTACGACGCCTGGGCTTCTCGTCTTCAGGAATGTTGGCATTGATATCGACACCGAAGTTGGATACGAGATACTCAATGATTTCAGACTGTCCCTTGCTACAAGCCGCGTAGACCAATCGGCTCAGGGGGATTTCGGAATGAGATACATCGATCTTTTGAGATACAAAAAACTTCAACATCTCAAGATCTTTTCCGGCGGCGCATACCAGTATGTCGTCAGGAATGGCGGCGCCTTGCACATCAGAACTAAGCTTGAACAAGCTCTTGATTACCGAGAGGCGGCCCATCTTTGCAGCCTTCTGTAGGCCTTCCAGGAGGTCGTTGGCTTGCAGTAGCGGTTGGTGTTTGCAACTCATGATGGCCTCCAAAACAGTTATATTTCCGGAGGTACAGCATGCCAGAAGATCTGCTTTCAGAGCTTGTTGCTCAATGACCGCGACTTTGTACTTTTCTTCTCCTGGTGGAAGTTTCAGCCGTAGCTGATCAATCTGTTCCTCCGTACAGCCACCCTCAGTGGCTTTCGCGAGAGTAAGCTGCAACATATCGGGACGCCCTTCTGGTATGGTTTCCAAAGTTGCATAGATGCGTTCAATAAAGTGGACTTTCATTTTCAGGGCATGATCGAGCAGCATCCGAACGGTGTTCAAGTGTCCATTGGACGCAGCTGCCTTGAGAGCATTAACAACCTCATAACCCCTGAATCCTAAAGTTTCTTTTTGCTCTAGTAGTATCTTGACAACTGCGTCATTTCCTCTAGCAGCACTAACTTCCAGAGGGCGGTTCTTCGGAGACTCGTCTGGCATAATTCCATCGTTACGGAGATGCTTTCCTTGATCAATAGCGAACATATCCATTTCATCATCATGCTCGACTCGGGTGATATTGTCACGGGCATCTCCATCAGCGACAGATTCGGTCGTGCCAGTTGTCTGCTTGTAAAGTTCCGGGAACAGTTTAGAGCGAGGATGCTTGTCTCTTCCAGGAGAAGCCTCCCGATAAAGTGGCCTGTATGGCGAGGGCCGAGCTCTCTTGTACTTGGGAGTCGGCGGCTCGTAGAGGAATCTGTAGCCTCGTTCCAGAAAGAACATAATGATGCTCTGGTGACCACCCTCAGCAGCGGCATGGAACGCATCTGGAGATGAACCTTCAGCATGGACATCTGCACCGGCATCAAGAAGCATCTCGACAACCTTTCTGTGTCCGTAATACGCTGCCGCTTGCAACGCAGTACCAGAAGGCCCCGTTTTCTGGTGAACATCTGCACCTTCATCCAGTAGTATCCTGACAACATCGACGTGGCCTTTCACAGCGGCGACATAAAGCGCATTGCCTTTCCGTTCTTCTGTATTGACATTGGCACCGCGCTGGAGTAGCTCTTGGACGGTGTATTTGTGGTTCATCAAGCAAGCCGAACGGAGTGGCGTACCGAACTGACCTTCGGCTTCAATATCAAGTTCTTGTTCCAAAAGATATTTGACGATGTCCATATGGCCAAATAGAGCCGCGATCGCAACTGCGTCTCTTGGGACTGTGTTTGTCGCTGCTGGTGATGATTTGGAAAGCTGGCGCTGTAGCACAAATAGCTGACCAGCTTTGATGGCCTTGACTAACCTCATTTTGTGTTTGTCTGGTGTATCCTTGTCGGCAAAGCGCTTGAACTCTGGCTTTTGTAGTTGGTCGATGACCTTGATGAAGCCATACTCTGTTGCCATCTGGATGGCTTGCTCGTAGTCATCCTCAGATTTAATAATGGCATCGTACCCAAGGAGAGAAAGCACAATATCTTCATGCCCTCCATGAGATGCAGCTTGAATGGCACTCTGAAACTTCGAACCACACTTTGAGGACGCACCGTGTTCAAGCAGCTTCTCTACGATATCTTGATATCCTCTGAAACACGCAACATGCAACGGACTTCCATATGCACCACATTCGACGTTCAGCTCTGCACCCTTCCCAATCAGAGTTGTCACAGTGGAGAGATGGCCAGTCGTAACGGCGAGGTAGAGTGCCGTGTGCCCAAGGTCGTTCCGTTGGTCCCAGTCTATATCATTCTCCGACTCTGCCATAAGAGTCAGAAGGCCGTCTATACCAAAGACAGCTGCTAGGAAGAGGGGAGACGATGTTACGTTTGACACGGCATCAAGAGCCGGCTTCATTGGGTGATCCCTCGGCAGCAGTTGTGCAATCTCCTTCGCAGTATCTAGCCAGGCTTCGAAGGAAAGGCTGACATCACAGTCCTCATCCTCAAAGACGAATGAGATCATTTCTTGAAATAGCTTGTCCTCCTTCTTGACAACTCTTGAACTCTCAAAGTGGCCTGCCCAGTGCGTAGCGGCATAGAAGAAGAAGCCTTGGACCTGTTGTTCCAGGCTTCCATTGTCAGGCGCACCACGGGCGCTGATCTTTATGCAGGTCGATGCCAGCAAACTGTGAGCTATGGGAGCGGAGAACAAAGACTGTTTACTACGGAGAATAAACTCTCTGACTGATTGATGAGCGAGTCGGACAACTTGGCGATGGAGGTCTATGACCACCAAGTTCGAGCATACAACAGATATGTCCGCCGCCGTGCAAGGGACATCTCCTATGCTTGAGGCGGTGATAGCTGCCAACAACGCCTTAGGGGTCAATGGCGCTTTCATGTATAGCAGCCAGGAGAATGTATGAATGGCGAGTTGGCGCGATTGTTCTCCTGATTGCAAGATTTGTCCAAGGTCGTTTTCGTAAAGCTTGTCGAGATCAGATAGAATGTTGGACCGCAGAGCCGGAAGCAAATCATGTTCGTTCTTGACCTTTCGAAGCTGCTGTATCTGTCGATGGACCCATAGAAACCTAGATATGGTCACTTGGTTAAGAAAATAA
The DNA here is from genome assembly GCA_013396035.1 of Fusarium pseudocircinatum. Lineage (NCBI taxonomy): Eukaryota > Fungi > Ascomycota > Sordariomycetes > Hypocreales > Nectriaceae > Fusarium > Fusarium pseudocircinatum. The sequence goes on from JAAOAS010000271.1 coordinate 146,449, forward strand.
TTGGAAGCTGAAGGAAGAGGGAGCCCACATTTCGCCTGCGCCCTCTAGCAGCTCCTTTATCAAGCAGCTTCTTCTATCCGGAGAGAGTCTTCCACTGATGAGTTTGGCGTCGTCAATATTCTGAGTAATGAACTTGGTCATGTCATCGTGAACATGGTCAGCCGTCACAATAACCTCCTTCGCAATTGGTAGTGACGAGAGGATATCAAGACTATTCCTGCTTGCGACTAACACCTTGACGACGTTCTCGGCCTTTGACATGATGTCAGATAAAGACTGCAAGAGAGCATCACAACTCTCATCTTCAACCTGCTCAACACCATCGAGTAATATTGTGATTGGGTCTTCATTAGCGACTTGAACAATGCGGTCCACACATTCCCTCCTACTCAATTTCGGAAGGTCTAATCCCTGGAGGCGAGCTGATCTCGACCGGCGCTGGAAGTCTGAGTAGAAAAAGTCACGAACATCACTTTGGGTTTCTGTAATCGCGAGTTGACGCAGAATGCTACGGAGGATCCCGTCTGCTGATGATCTCTCCGGTTCTGACTCGCTTTCGAGACAGTAAAAGTATGCAAAGGGTGTCGATTCTGGCTGGGAAGCCCAGGTTTTTCGCAATGAATCGACTATCACCGAGAAAAGATTGGTCTTGCCTGAGCCCGTGATCCCGTGTACCCAGAGAGTTGATGAAGAGCTGGACTCGCACCAGTTTCTGTAAGTCTCATGCTGCAAAAGCCACTGGCCAAAGTTTGGCGTTCTTGACTCGGATATGGTCTCGTGGTGGATTGAGAATGGCGACATGGACATCCAGGATATCATCTTTATATAATCATCCTCTTCGATGCGCTTGGTGTTACTGTTGATTTGGTCTCTGAGGCGAAGAACTGTCTTTTGGATAAAGCGTAGATCTGAAGTATCCTGAAGCTTAGCTAGTTTGAGGACCTCATCTTCTCGGGATAGGATCTTTTGTATCCCATCATCATCTGTCCAAAAGACACTCTTGGCGAGTCGGACTGCTCTGGTCAGTGAATGCGTTTCTCAGTGGAGTTGCAAACATGCCTGCAGTTGACTGTGAAAAGAAGGCAATGGTTTGTGCCAGATATGTCAAGACTTCAGTATAGAGAACCGTGAGGGCTGTTTCAAGCGCAGCCTCATCGGATTGACCTCGGCCAAGATGCAGGTTCTCAAACTCCTTGTATCGCGCAATGATCCGAGACACCACCTCGAGGTCCTGAACCATGGTCCCGTACTGTTGTACATCGTTGACTGTGACTTGAAGAAGCAGTCTGACAGCGGCCCAGGGCAGCGAAGCGTTGCTGGCATCAAACTGCACAGCCGCATCGCCAACCGCTTTGAAAGAGTCGATCCATTTAGCAATCTTTTCAAGAACATCTCGAATAATCACGACTTCTCCATTTGAGCGCTTGAACTTCCAGCGTTTGCGGAGGCTAGTGGCTTTACGTGTCTCGGCTGCTTCCAGGGCGGCGGCCAGAATGTCGCGCTTGTGTGTCGCAGCCTGGCTGAGTGATGTCTTGAGATCTGCGCTGAGGGAGTTGAATGCTTGGTCCCAGAGACTCTGCGCATTTGCATTGCTTGAAGGAACCATTTGTGTCGCCATGGCTGTCTAAGGAAACCGACAGTCATTCTTTTCGCAGTATTACTCTGCTTCTTGTTTGCAAGCGCCCAAGTGGCGAAGATTGATCAAGACACCAAGGCTCAGCCGCAATGCTCGCGACGCTTGCCTGTCTAGGACCGCTGCCTGAGGTGCTTGCCTTCGCGGGGATGGCGTCCAGTAAGACGCTGACTTCATATGCTGGGTGTGACCAATAGATGCATTTTCAAGGCCACAGCCCGATCTATTGCGTTATCGGCCAGCTCGAGAGACTGCTGGCTGCGTGCTTGCGGTCTCCATCGACAACAAGTCAGGGCATTCCATGTGACTCTTACGTATTGGGTATCATGCTTCAATGATTCAATGTCTATAGAATTGCGAACTCAGGGTAAGATGAGGTGATTTTGTGGTTGAACTGTGACCTTGTCCTTGTCCTGCTTGTCCAACTCGCGCAGTGCAGTCAGGCAGCCACACGAGCGGGCGCGAAAAAAGAGCGAGATTCCAGCGGTCGTTCAAAGGCCTGTTCGCTTTCGGTCAACTGTCGGCCTCAAGCTAACTCTACAAAAGAACGGTCATGTCCTCGACAATTGAGAATGAACTCCAACAATATATATCCTAGATCAAACAGTTCTCCAGCGAAATAACCCTTCTCGACGTCTTTGTATCTTCTAGGCCTCAATCGCACTACCATGTCCTCACCAAAGACAGTCGCTTTCTTGGGCGCTAGCACAGGCGTAGGCCTCTCAGCGCTGAAACATTCACTGGCTGCAGGGCATAACTGCGTCGCTCTGTGTCGAATCCCATCAAAACTTGAGGCGCACGTCTCACCAAAAACTCATTCCAACCTACGAATTGTTGAAGGTAATGCCCACGATATCAAGGCAGTGGCTTCTTGTTTAAAGAAGGACGATGGCTCAATCGTCGATGCAATTGTCTCTACGATTGGAGGCAAGCCCATCATTCACAAAATGACAATCGATGATCCCAACTGTTGTCGAATCGGCATGTCTATTCTTCTCGATGCTCTCGCCCAAATACGTGCAGAGGGTGCGGTGGGAAGACCTCACATCACCGTCTTCAGCACCACTGGCATGTCCGACTTTGGTCGCGATTATCCCCTCCTTCTCTATCCTATTTATGCGGTTGCCTTGAAGGTGCCGCACGAAGACAAAAAGATCATGGAGACCAAGTTGTCCGACAGTGGTGAAGACTTCACCATCGTGCGGGGCAGTTTGTTGGTGGATGGTGAGAGCGAAACGCCAGTGCGCGTGGGCATCGAAGACCCCAAGAATGGGTTAGAGTCGCTGGAAATTGGATACACTATCTCAAGGGAGGACGCTGGGAAATGGTTGGCAGATAACCTGCTGGTAAAGACACGCGCTGAGTACGTGAACAAGATTGCATCCATCACCTACTGAGCGGCTCAATGGGATAGGTTGCATTTAGAAGGCGTTGGGAATTGCTTGGCAACTTAACGTCAACCTATAGATAAGTGAGTTCGTACGATTTAGTTTGTACATGATACAAATAATACTTATCTACTCTGTGAACATACAATATTCCTATGCTCATCTTGGATGAACTCTTGCTGTCCTATTCAGAGGAGTATTACCCTAAGGCATCAGTGATGCGAGGAGAATGGTACAGACTACAGATGCCCCAAAATGTTTTAGCGCTTATCTTGTTTTCCAGATAACCTATCACGACTCTAACACTCGGTATCGTAGCTACTTATTACTCATGCTTGGAGATCAGAGTGGATGGATAACCAGGAACTGTATACATCGTTTGACAGCTGAATACGGGGTCAATAGTAAACGATTACTTGTAGAATGCTTAGAATTGAGAGAAATTGTCGCTATGATGAATCCCTAGCTGGCCGAAACCAGTGATGAAGTAGCGACTGATGGCACATGATACCGAAGGTTGAAAGCAGCGCATCTACCACGATAGTTCACCCGAAGAAACGCTCATTTCCATGAGGAAGGACGTAAATCTCTATCGCAACAAAAAGGATCAAGCTACCGCCAGAAAAAGCTGCGAGTACAAGCAGCCATTTCACCTTTGCCCGTCTCTCTATCGCTGTTCATCACGAATGACGCCCTCCCCCGCTGTCCCAACCCCTCTCGCGTCAGATTCGGCCTCCGCGCCCGAGAAAAACGCGAGGAACGCCTCCACAGCCAAGCTCCGCAGCTGCGTCGTTTGTCGCAGTCGTAAAGTGCGCTGCGACAAGCTATCACCATGCTCAAACTGTCGCAAGGCTAACATCCCCTGCGTGGTTCCCTCCAATGACCGCCCTCCAAGATGGGCCAGGCGCTTGGAGCGCATCGCCGATAATGGACAGAGTACTGCAGGACAGGGTGGTGGCAGCTCTGGCACTGATCAGGTTATGAATAGACTGCGGACGCTGGAGAATTTAGTCAAGGAGTTGAGTGGACAGCTTGAGGTGGCTAATGCTGCTGCGAGTAGGGGTCCGTCCTCTGATGCTCCGTCGCCGCAAGATGCTGTCAAGGATGCAGCTAGTCCGTCCTCAACATCGACGGCCTCTGACGTGCAGAAACATTTTGGGAGAATGGTAATCAAGGACAAGAATAGAGAGAAGTATGTAGCTAGTGGCTTCTGGTCCCGTATCAGTGATGAGGTATGTCAACTCAAGCCTTGCTTCTTGCTGTTCATCGCTCTGATTATCTACAGCTTGATGGTCTGAAGATGGACACTCGTAGGATGGCAGATGACGATGAGTCTTCCGAAGATGAAGACTTTCCTGCCAGCACTCCCTCAACTCAAGAACTCTACCGAGAACCCTCGGAGCGACATGCTTTCTTGTTTCGTAACAGCCAAGCTCCTGCATCGCCTGGCGAAAAGGACTTCAGCCCGTTACCATCACAGATCCCCTTCTTACTGGACGTATTCGACGAGAACATTAATCTCATCATGCACATTGTGCATATGCCGAGCATCAGGAAGATGGTCCGTCATTCACCTGGGACAGCGGCCAAGATATCCCTCAAGCACCAGGCGCTGCTCTTCTCCATCTACTACGCTGCTATCACGTCCATGGAAGACGAAGAGGTACTAGCCAATTTTGGATCTACGAAAACTGAACTCAATATGAAGTTTCGCAGAGGCCTTGAACAGGCTTTGGCACGAGCAGACTTCCTCAACAACCCGGATATTGTACTTGTTCAGGCCTTGGTCATTTTCTTATCTCTGGCGAGGCGGTATGATAGCCCTGTCTACGTTTGGATGATGACTGGTCTTATGATCCGTATGGCTCACGCTGTTGGCCTCCATCGAGACGGTTCGAGGTTTCAGCATTTATCACCCTTTGAAGTTGAGCAACGCCGTCGCCTTTGGTGGATGATCATTACAGTTGACATTCGTGCGTCTGAAGATCAGGGGACTGAGTTCTCGATCACGCAGGACAGCTTTGATACTAAGATACCCCTCAACGTCAACACTTCGGATATTGAGCCCGAAACGAAGGAGACTCCTCCAGAGCGCAAAGGTGTCACAGACATGTCTTTCGCACTCGCCATGTGTGAACTAGCTCGAGTTTCGAGAAAACTGATGGCATCGAGCATTCACTCGTCTGGGCCCACCCTCGAAGAGCAGACTAAGCTGCTGGACGGTATCCAAGAAAAGCTTGAGAATGGCTACCTTTTCCGCCCCGCACATCTAGAGGATATAGCCAACTGGGTCGGGATCGTATGTACGCGGCTTGTGCTTTCAAAGTTGACGCTATTAGTGTATCTGCCGTCGCTTTTTGCATCACCAAATGAGCGGTTCTCGGACGAGATTCGAGACAAATTGCTCATCGCCGCCATCGAGGTTGCAGAGCATAACCACGCGCTGAATGCTGAGACGAAATGCCGCCAGTGGCGATGGATCTACCAGACGTATACTCACTGGTATGCCATTGTATGGCTTCTGATTGAGATATCCAGACGGCAGTGGTCACCTACTGTTGAGCGCGCGTGGGTGGCTCTGCACAGCGTCTGGCTTATCCCGTCGCAGCACAACATGACCAAGAATGCGCGTATGTGGTTTCCGCTGCGTCGCTTAATGGCAAAAGCGAGAAGTCATCGGGAGGAGCAGCTGTCGCAAATTCGGAACAACCCAGCGATGATCGAGAAATTGGAACAGGCTGATCGCTCGCTTCCCGTTCCTGTCAGCCCGGGATCATCGCAGGAGACAAATTCGCAACAGCGATTTCTTGAGCATTGGCGTTCCGCTGTCGGAAAGACTATCTATGGCACTTCCGAGCAACCTGTGCCTCAAACCAGTGACAACAACACGACGCAGTCTTTGGCCAATACAGCTATGGTTAGCAATGCCACTCAGTGGGCAAATCCCTCATTCGATCTCGCTTCTTACCATCCTGGTCTTCAGATGGGCGTATCTGGTGATATACTGCCGACAGAGATGAACATGCCTCCCCAAGCTTGGGCAGATGGCCAGCCTGGAGATGTAGATGTTGCGTCGTGGCTCTGGACTGACATGGATCAAAGTGGTAACGGTTTAGGAGACGTCGATATTAATATGGATATTGATACTCACATTGATTGGAATACGTGGCTACAGTCTGCTACAGGCATGGAATTGAACCAAGGAAACACGGGGCGGTCTTGATAAATCATGGATAGCAGGTCGCAGAACTTGATTCCAAGAATGAATTATGTATAGAGCAAATACGAATCAAGATAACAATGAAGATCAACTTGAAAATCAGGCGCGAAGCGAGATAATCGATGCCAAATTTAGTGTTATCATACATTTCTGGAGGATAGTGCTATCTCTACGGTTACTAGAGCCTTTGGCTAAGCTCCTCCGAACCATACAAGTCCTTCTGACGTTCAAGTACAGCCGGGTGGCGAATCACACCTGGCTTCAGCTTGCCAAAGTCCAAGTCAACGCCCTCCTCCATATATGGAAAGGGACCAAGAGGTGTAATAGCAAGGGGGTTGATCTTGTAATGGCTCTTGGTGTACTGATACTAGATTAGTCATATCCAGACAAATGAGTTGTGGACTTACGTTTTCTTTGATATGCCTAAAGTCTGTCGTCTCTCTGAAACCTGGAACATTCCAGTAGAGGTTCTTGAGCCACTCATGAACGACCGGGTAGTTGGCGCGAATGGTTCCGAGATCGCATTTGAAGTGGCCAACGTAGACAACATCAAATCTAACGACGGTGGCATACGCGCGTATGTCAACTTCGGTGAGCTGCTTGCCAAAGATATAGGGGCCTCCATTTTGGTGGATCAGTGCCTCGAGCTTGTTAAGTGCTGCAAAGACCGTTGGCACATTATTGTTGTAGTCCTCCTGAGTTGTTGCGAATCCGGCTTTGTAAACGCCACTGTTGAGGTCTCGTTGCATCCACACATTAATGTCGTCAATAGTCGATCGCAAGTTATCGGGGTAGAGGTCAAGGTCTCGCCCGGGGCTGTTCGAGTCAAGGATGGGATCAAAGGCTGTTGGCAACCAACGAAGCAATTCGTGGCTCTCATTGTTGACCATTCGATCCTCCTTCTTATCCCAGAGAACAGGTACACTGTACCGACCTTTATAATCTGGGTCATCTCTGAAGTAGACTTCGTGCATATACTTTGATTTGAAGAGGTGATCTTCGGTAGCACCTTCATAGAGATCATCTGGAGGACTCGGGAACTGCCAACCGGGCCATCCCTTATCATCGCCCTTAGGATATGGCTTCACGACGGATAGACTGATGATATCTTGGAGACCTTTGAGATGCCGAACGAGATTTGCTCGGTGAGCAAAAGGGCAGAACAGTCCGATGTAAAGATGATAGCGGTCCTTCTCGGGCTGGAATGGGCCATCTGAAGTTATGAGCCCGTGCCACGAGTCATCAGGGCTACTGTGGACAGCCATTTTGTGAGTTCGAATTAGTGACAACGACGCATAGAACTTGTGCACTTGTTTCATATGAGCAGGATGTGAGGTTGGTATGGCGAGATAGAATGCTTGACCCCGCTTGATGACGGATACTCGGAACTGGAGGTCCGGTTCCGGAATTGCGCTCGGAACCGAACTTTATTGAACTATATCAGGGATTCATAGTATGTAGTTAATAGAAACGGATACAAACCAGGCCTTTATGAGCGGATAATGCCATACTGTAGTACTAGTAAATTCTATAGTATATAATAGAGATTAGATCATAACGCACAGAAACTAGAGTTCATGGATTCAGAACAATACAGCTCAGTCACAGAAATGAAATTTGAGAGTAGAACATATTTGATATAAATGATAGTACGTAGTGTCAGGTCGTGTTCACCTTTCACTATCTCAACCTAACTATCGAAGAACAGGATCAAAGAGAGTGGGAGAAGAGAAGAAACCAGTCCACAACAGACGTCAAAGACTTGAACAGTAGAAATCGTGAAGCTCAAAGGTAAAACAGAGGTTTTATCGTCGAGATGTGTGTGAGAAGTCAATAAATGAGTGTTTGATTGCCTTGCGTGAATATCCCCCAACAGAAATACCATCATCATCCTAGCACATAAGTCTTAAGTCCTCTGGCCTAATGATCCCAGACTTGGGGCCAGTCGTGGGTGTGACTTTGCTTCAAGCAAGATCGAGTCAAGCTTTTATTAAAGTATGGAAGGGTGGCCATTGATTGCTGGCCTAAGTAGCATGCTTATCAGGCTTGCCTGGTCCAGTTGGCTTACCGGGACCATCAGGTTTACCTGGGCCATCTGCCTTTCCAGGTTCAGGATAGTCTGGTTTTCCAAGGCCATCAGGCTTACCTGAACTATCTGGTTTGTCTAGGTGATCAGGCTTGCCCGGATGGTCTGGTTTACCACCTGCGTAGTCAGGCTTTCCTGGGTGGTCAGGTTTATGAGGCTTAGGTGGGTAATGAGGCTCAGGCTTGTGCGGCTTAGGTGGAGGATGGTGAGGTTCCGGCTTAGGATGCTTAGGAGGCGGGTGATGAGGCTTCCCAGGCTGGTCGGGCTTATTCTCCCATGGCTTGGGGGGCTTGCTTGGATGATCTGGCTTTTCTGGCTTGGGATAGTCAGGCCTTTGAGGGTGATCAGGCTTGTGGGGCTTGGGAGGAGGGTAGTGCGGCTTTTGAGGCTGGCTAGGATCATTCTCCCAAGGCTTGTGAGGCTTTGGCTTCCCTACACCATAGCCGGGATCATATGGCTTGGGCGTTCCAGGCCCGCCATGTTCTCCCCAGCCCTTGACGGGCTTGTACTCAGGGTAGTAGACCTCCCTGCCAGGCTCGGCAATAGGAACAGAAACAGCACCTGAGCTCAGAGCCAGGAGGGTAATAGCAGACAGCTTCATCTTGGCAGATGTGAGGAAAAGATTGTAAAATAGATTGCCAAGTCTCTTCAAAGAGTGAAGAGACAGTTGGAGAATCGGAGAAAGTGAAAGGCGGATGAGGAGGGAAGAAGATTAATTTCTAGGGGAAAACGGCGATCTTTTATTTCTTTTCTCCTCCCTGGATGAGATGTTGAGAGGATCATACACCACCTGCAAGTTGGTCTCGATCAGGGTATTGCACTCCGTCGTGAATGCATCGGCTGGGATCGTGCGCAATCCACGTTGAGTACATGGTGGCATGCCGACCTACATTCACTTGGAAAATATTCGACAGGCATGCACCATGGTGCCTTAATTCTCACTTGTCGGATGAGAACCTTCGCCTTGATTCTTAGATGCGATTGGCTTCTACAAGGACATTATGCTTCCACCCTAACATGACTACTCTCTCGGGACGGAGTTGATGCTCTGAAAAGTTCTGCCACATGGTGTTGTTGCAGAATGATGTTGTCATTGTCGCCGATTTTCAGGTGGTGGCTTGCTTAACAACAGAAATTTGTGTCTTCTCGTATCATGCATGCACTTCTGAATGTGGTGTCTTCATGCAGAAGCAGAGAGCAAAGGTTGGATCAAGCTTCCCCCGACCCTAAATATTGAAACAGTCAAGGTTAAATCCCACCAACAGATGCATGCCGTGAATATTTGTGGGATTGCTTTCGCCGATTGGTCTTCATTTGCGGTTCGGGCAAATGAACTCTCCGTGGCCAGACGGCCATAGGTCAGCTTTAGATGGAACAACCCAGTTGATGTGAAACAGTAGTTCGAGGGATATATCGTATTCACCGACGACCAGATAGAAATAGAACGAAAGAGCTATGCTGGCACGAGAACAACTTCTCATTCTGCAGCTTTGGTTCGTTGTTGCTGCTGTGCCTTGCCCAGATCTCACAACCGAGTCTTCCGGAGATAATGCTATCAGCATGGCACAACACAATATGACACTCATTATGCATATCATGTGTAGGACTAAATTGGTCTGGTCGAGTTAGCCACCCCCGATCAAGACGTTAGCAGCGGTTGCATGCTCGGGAAAGCGGGTATCAAGCCAAACCGGCCTCAACGTTGAGGCACTTGCAACTGGCAGATCCGAACAGTTCCGTATTAGCATCAGACCTAAGCTAACATTTACGGTTGTTCTCGTCTCTAAAAGGTCTGTCCCTATAGCTATCGAGCATGATTTTCTAGCGATGTCTTCCAGTAAGACTTTCCAGTAAGATTTTCTAGGTACCTGGGAACCTGGGAACCCGAGAGCTAGTCTAGCACTCTGTACGCTGACATTGTAAGATTGTCATCTTGATTCACTCATGACTGAGTCAAAGAACTCTATCTAGGCTTTCTAGCATGCATATCCAGTCAACCTAGTCTTTCAGCTTAGCCTGACTTGTTCTCTTCCTCGATCGATTTGGCTCTGGCTGATTCAAGAAAGCACGAGAAACCTTCGGAGCCAAGCCAACACCGAAGATCCCCATCACCAACATTATATGTGAGTGTAATTATGCAGGCGCTTCATGCAAGTTCGATCGCGGTATTTCTGTTGTGCACCCGGAGAATATCATTTGGGACGGAAAACCATTGGTGCCCGCCTAGAAGCTCGTGTTGAGTTTTGTGCATTAATGCATGATTTACAGTCATAACTTGCATTTCATGATCTCTAGTTGTTACCGACATCAACCGACTCCTGAGTCGGGCGCCGCTGGTGAGAATTGCGATGTCTGTAAGACGTATTGCCTCATTTGTCCACCAACAGAGTATATGTTGTCGAGAGGGTGTTGCGATTGGTCGCTGGTGCCACTCAGAACAGGAAACGAGATGGTCGGGCTCACCATCTTGATGATTTGAGGGTGTGATGGCCTGTCCATTTCTGTATGCACAACATTCAATAGTTTCGTTTGGGGTATTTTTAGCTTTTGTCGGGGACTTTCTTTAGGGCCAACTACACCTCAAAATGGAAGCCGGGTCCTGATTTGGCCAGATCATGACATCACGTGAGATGTGAAACAGCTGAGTCTCGTATCGATTTATACCTGCATTAGTTCAAGATCTAGGTTTATTTGACTTGAGTTCATAAACATGGTCAAGATATATCACTTGGTGACATCTTCAAGGAAGCCCAAACCATTGACTCTTGCATACTCAGCCGCATGCAGTGTAAGCTCCCCTTGAGTGTTCTCTACTCCTTCGGATACAGCAGCCTGTACGAAAGATCGCCGATTCTGGCACTTTCTACAAATGAGAATCCTCTTTTGATCCGGAGATGCTTCGATCTCTCACTTATAGCGCATACTTCAACTTAACTATCCACACTATGTTTAGCCCTATTACCATGCTCACAGTGTGTTCCCAGCTATCTCCGCTAGTCTTATGACTTCTATGGTTTTCGCACTCCGGCGAATGCCTGAAGTGACAACGGAGCGTGTAACGCGAGAAGCATTGCATAGTTGCACAACCTTGAGACTAATGATTCATGTCGATTGAAGCTAGGGGGCAATATCTTCACCCCTTACTCGTCTGACCGCCATGACCATATGTGCAGATAGAAACACTCTGATTGGATTATTAGTCGCCGGCCCTAATCTTGAGATTCACTGCTGGCCAGGGAGAGGCAATACATGGAATGTCGTAGTTTTCGTCTATGACACTAATACCTGCAAGTGTCTACACAAAAACATCATCGCCATGAGTGAAGCCACCACTTGCTTGGTAAGTTGTATCATGTTCTTGTATGCAGTGACTCTGGTACATCTCGTGTTGACAGATCATCTGCTTGACTCCGCCCTTCCGACTTATTGCGGAGGTTTGCTGAGGATTGAGGCCCCATCGGTACAGCTCCCTCTTTCCTCGTCAGGCTGGCCATCGCGTACCAATATGGTGCCCTTGTACCGCAATGAAGACCTTCAGTTAGTGCCGACTGAAGCCCGAGCGGCGACGTCCGTGAATGAGTTTTCAGTGTCGCATGATTTGATAATGAAGTTCCGCAAGGTACTAGCGTGCATTACGGTACGGGTTCCGTATTCCTCCTTATGCTCCGTGCATGAAATCCGTGCTCTCCAGTCGCTGAAGAGGCAGTATCTCGCTCAGCTGTACTTATGCAGTAACCAGGTTGCTGCCATAATGGCTACCAGCTAAGAAAAACGTCATAGATTGTACATTAGATGTTATTGCATGTCCACTTGTCGTGTGGCGGTTGGTTGATTCATCACGTTACATTGTTGCCACAAGTCCTGGCCTTGCGTGGACAACAGAGAAACGAAGCTCAAAATCTTCATCCAAAAGATCGCGAGAGATGCAAGTAGCGTATTGAGAGAAGCTAAAGGCAATCAAGTGGTAACATCAGCTCTATGGTACGATTTGGATGAAGTTATGTAGTCTATGCCTTGTAAGAGTCTGGCCCTTCCACAGACAGAGTTCACTGTTTCCAACCGGTTATTGCAACATTATCCCAACCAAGAACATCACAGCTGATGGTACCCTTGAACTTTTGGTACTTGTTTCCAGTAAAGACAACATAACCAAGGCCAGATTGAATCGCATCAAGTGGCGAATGATGCTGCGGGACTACACCTGATTCAGGCTTTACAAGTACTTTGCCTCTCCATGAAAGCCAGAACTTTGGTTGTCGGAAGGTGTTCTTCTCAAAATTGTCAGATCGCAACTCTGCGGGGTCCTTGTCGTCATGGGAATCTTTCAGGTGATCGTCTTCATCTCTCAAGACCTCAGATGGTTGCTGGTTGGGGCAGGTCTCGTGTTGCTGACTATCAGCGTCAGAATTACCCGCCGGCCTCCCTCCAGGGCTATGTGCGACGCTTTCAGCATCGAAATTTGAATCCCGGGGGGTAATTACGCGATCTAAGATCTCTTGGATTTTCTTCCGACTGCCGGCCATGATAAAAGAAGCATCCAACACGTCAGGAAGAAATAGGTCGCCCTCCAACCCGTCTTCCTCATCGGTAAACCGATGAATTTCAAATCGCGGAGAGTTGGCGGGGTGACGTTTTTGTTTTGCATGCTTTTGATCTTTGGCTGGATCGCGGTTGACTTGAGAGGTACAAGCCAGGGAATGAGCTCTAGGACATTGAAGTTGGTACGAACCAACGATTCTTATGATGCTTGAGGAGCTGGAAGCCTCTGCTGTGAATTTGCGAGTCTGTCGATTGTGAAAGGCCCGGGAGGAAAGCATTGCCTGGTGCCAACATTCATCCATTCTAAAGGAAGTACGATAAGGCGTGAAGTTGGGGTATAGTTGCTAAATGCAGGTAGATATGTATGACGCTATGAGCTGGCTGTGAAATAATTTTATACCTGTTAGTGCGAGCCCGGGGAAAGACTAACTGGAGAGCTAATACCTATACTGGAGCCGGTATATTAAGTACTATATACCCTTTATACTTAGTTTCCCAGTTTATATAAGGATATAGAT